>JAMKCH010084827.1:0-42171 GCA_023653785.1 Ophioderma brevispina
TAATGGAACAGTCGCATAGAGTTGCTGTCCCAAACCAAACTAATGTTGACGTAAAATCGTTACCTCCGACCGTAACCTGATCTTGACTTTGTTTCAGTGGATTCGCCCATATGGCATCACAGGTAATGGTAATGTGGCATATTACAACACTCTTATGGTATCCTGCGGTTTTAAACTTTCGATGTATACTGTAATTAATATTGCTGATGCTGGAGCGAGGTCCTTTCGAAGTAATAGGGAGGTGTGAAAGAACCTAAAACGTCTAACATGAACGCCTAATCTTACGCCTGTCTATTCCAAATCACTCTCCGGTGACAAGATTTGCCAATTCAGGCGTAAGAATAGACGTTTGCGTTTGACGTTTATGGTTTTTCACAACCTTCCCATTTTGAAACAGACTCTCCGACCCTTATTGTGCTTTTGAAATTACTTAAAAATTCGGTGTCCTTGCCAACGGACTGGGAAGGTGGATGTAAGATACAGTGATTCACTCATTTGTTCAACAACATTGTTCACTGTGCCCAATTAGCATTGAAGGAGATTTTTGCCAATCTTGCTGGAAATAATGTTCGAAACCCCAAATTTCAAAATAACTGGACAAATTAGCATTTTTTGTGTCACAAATATTTTTTAGTAGTACAGATTCCTTTGATTGATAGATCTGCATGACATTCAACATAGAAGTAAATCATTCTGGCCCAAAGGGCACACTTTCAGAATACAGCCGGATTATTCACACCAAAGAGTAAAATTTCTGATGTTAATACATGTTAGCGCTCCTGTTTCGTGGGTACAATATAAAATTTGAAAGCATATTTTAGTTTTTCCTTCATTACCATGCCGAAATGAATTCGTTGATGTTGAACTTTTCACCTACGTTTAAAAACACACGTGTTACAGACCATTATTTGGCGCTCTCATTTCCCGTGTTTTTTGAGTATTGTACTATACGCGTGACAGTGTAAGGTGGAACATGACACCCATTTTTGCCACTTATATTCAGCACATTTTGGGCAGAGGGGGGGCTCCAAGTTGTGCCAAAATACACTATAGCTACTATAGTATATTTACCATAGGGTTGCGTTATGACCTTGGCCATCCCTGTGTCATCTCAATGTACCTTATCAAAGGTCATGTTTATCATCTTCAACACAAGTGCTCATGTTTGCAGGTGAAAAAAGAATGTCAATTTGCCATTATTTGTCACCAGTACAACAAACAAATGTACAGTGTCTAGGTAATAAGGAATTGTTTAATTAGAAAGAATAATGAGTTACTGGTTCGTTACCTCATAAGTAGCAGCCATGGTCATAAGCTCCTGTACGATAGCACCCATTCCTCAACAAGGAACCCTCACAAGGCCTACAATATGGTTGCGTCAGTTACATGCACACACAGCGAGATCAAGATGATCCCAAAGTTTCGTTGATGCTGGCTATGTGGGGTGAGCGGTGTGAATCATATTGGAGTGTGACATTAGGGCAAATCTGTTCAAGAACGAAACTGCAACGGGCTCAAGGATAACATTCCGATAGTTCATTGCATTGTGGTTTGCAACAGTAACTACTTGTCTGGGCTTTGTCTACCATCGATATTCCACCCCACACTATTACGCTACCCTCATCCCCGGCCCTCATCAAAGGCCGTCGCTCTGTCAATGCAGCGATCTCCGAAGCGTTCTCCTCGACTTCCCCAAACCGTATTAGGTCATCCATCTTCTTACACAAATCGTCAACTCTTCCTACAACGGGGAAATTACGCCACCGATCAAGATTACATGAAATGTTGTCGACAAAAGCACAGTCGGGCCAGACGAAGACGAGTCGCCATTTTGGTGTTTCTTGGCAGCCTT
Source organism: Ophioderma brevispina (assembly GCA_023653785.1). Classification (NCBI taxonomy): domain Eukaryota; kingdom Metazoa; phylum Echinodermata; class Ophiuroidea; order Amphilepidida; family Ophiodermatidae; genus Ophioderma; species Ophioderma brevispina. Next base: position 1,853 of record JAMKCH010084827.1, read on the forward strand.
TTGAGCCCAAGGATGAGCTGCATAAGCCTGTTTCGGATAGTATGATCAGAGACACGTCTAACATATCGTCTTGTATCTTGGCTCTTGCCTGGAGATGTGTGGCAAACAATCTGCGGTTTCGAAATGCTGAAAGAGTTATGAATCGATCTTCTTCCGCTCTGGTCATTCTGGAAAATCCACTTCGTGGCCTGTCTTTGACATCACCTCTTTCAAGAAACTTCGTTGATGCTTTCTCTCACTCCAAACGTTGCCTTTGTGGCACACATCTTCAAGTTGGCCTACAGCATGAGCTTTATCCAGATCAGATAATCTGATCCATGATGATGCTTGGATTGAGAACAAATGACCACTTTTAAGGGCTTAGTGTAAAAACGCGAAAGCGAAAGCAAAAGCACAAGCGGTGTGGATTCGGCTTGCACTTTCGCTTCCGCATTCGCGTTTTGCACTAAGCCCTTTTAGAAGTACCAGAAAAAAGATTAGTTTATCAATGTTGAGCCACCTCACCTGTAGAACAGTTAATCCTGTGCTCACACTATCTCATCCATTAACCGCTAATGCAGTAAACAACTCATTCATTCATTCGCTTTTTCATTGATTCACCCTATAGCAACAGAATCAACCGGATAGTGCATAACATCAACTGGAGACAACTCTGTGCTTTATGGTGATACCCAAGGTTGGAGACAAGGTAGCAGCAAGAAGGATGCAGCTCGGAGGCCACTGTTACCGTCACCCTGAGCTGTGTACCAGTAGATTCGTTCTCTGGTAACCAACACATGGACATCGAACAGGCGGACAACGAAAAACTTACGTAGATATCCTGAAAAGTAGAACGCCCATGAGTGGTAGACAAATGAGCTTGCGACATGCATGCAGGATAGTATAGACTGGATGATCCGTGCTAGATCCCGGCTGAGGCCCGACTAGTAGTAGTAGTAGTAGTAATCGATATCGCAATACTGTCAATATGGCAGATTCTGTTTGAGAGCCACCCACTTGTAAAAAGGGGATGTTTTGGAGCCAAGTGAACTATTACAAAAGTTGTGTCATTTCAGACAGGGGAATAGGCTAATCCCTGATGCATACAAGGATACAGACAGGTATGTTAAAAATAAATGAGAAAAGGTGGCAAACGGTTTTCATAAGAGCTACCAGAACCTGTTTTTTGGTTGTTGTTGTACAAAAACTTTTTTTTTGCCACGATGCTTCTAAAAACGATGTTATATTTTACAATCGGTTGTACCTCGCTAACTAAACGGGGTTCGAATGGGCGGAATGGCAATGACCCCAACAATGCTTCACTATGGACTTCACGCGAAGATTAGCAAACACAATAATATTACCCATCATCTCATGCGGAATCCAACTATTACAGAATCACACCCACGCCAAGGATTGCAAATCTTCACTAACTTCAGGCAGAAAAATCAAATCAAACACAATGACAGAATAGCAGTTGAGGAACAATGGAAGTGATGAGAATGAACTTCAAAGTCTGCCCAGTCGAAGTTAAATCACGACTATATCATATTTTGATCCAACCAAAGTTGTTTATGGAACCCAATCATGGTTTCCATCAACCAAGACGAGAGACACCTCCTTGACCAAGAAGCCTTCTGCTCGCTTCATGATTATTCAAGAGAATCCAGTGGTAGCAAGATAATCCAGTGAGAGCACGTGCGGTCCAGTGTTAAAGCGCATGACTCGTGGTCAACGTGTTTTTGTGTCCCTGGGCAGATACTTATCCTCAATTTGCCTCACTTGCCTCGTCGAACCCAAGCGAAATTCTGGGGAACTGCTTTATAGGGAATATACAAAGTCTAAGTCCTCATAGGCCTGTGCCCTCGAAAGGCATTCTTTGTTGCAAAGCCACCTGTATGAAGCGAAATGATTGTGGAGAGTTCTTGAAAGGCATCGTAATAATATCGCCACGGCTTTCTTTGTGCCTGTTTACTGTTATATTATAATTATTTTAGCACATAATGCTAACCAACTTGAGTGGGGACCTTCCCTAGAATACTGTGACTACTCAACTCACCAGACTTGGTAATACGTTTCTTCGTCTCATGATCCAAACCTGTCGCATAAAATAGACGACAACCTCACAAGACTTATTACTTAGACGGCCATCACTACATATCATGCACATATCCTGTTAGAATCAATCTTTATAGCAAATAGCTTCTTGCATAGACAATTCTTTCGATTACACAACTACCTCATGACATTTTAGATATTGAGAATAACAAGACTTTTATGCCAACAATTAGAGTTCGCATTTCTTCCTGCAACTAGAGCGCTTCCTACTGGTGTTCCAATATTACAATATTCCATATCACAATATCTTAGCAAAATGTTCACCCTAACTGTTATCATAACGTCATTTTTTGGCTAAATCACATACATTTAAATCATTTGATTTTTTTGTTTAAATTATTATTTTTGTTTTCAACTGAGGGGCAAGAGGGCATTTAGTGCAAGTTACAAATCATTTAGTATTAACCACTTTTAATATAGTGAGGTAAAGCTTATAGACTTTATTGTGCACAATGTCCTCGTTCCGGACTATAGTTCTGAGGATTTCAAAAGTGAAAGTGTAATAATGGGTTAAAAATTTACGATCACTTCACTCTGGCAGTCCACATACTATGACTACTACAAGCAGTAATGAATGAATGAATGAAAGCATGATTAGAGTACAGAAATAGCAATTGCATTGAACGTTTGTCATTAATTACTGGTGTTCTTAGAGCGTGATTAAGGAAGAAATCGTGAAACAGAGTACCCAATATCAGAGACTTTATTTACAGTAAATACTGTTGAAAAAAATAAACATTCAGCCCGTATTCCAAAAAGGTGGTTAGCGGCGATGTTTAAGCTAAGCGAACGTTTAATGTGAGATTAAACGTTATCGCCTAAGTAAAAGCAATTTCAGAAAGGATTTTAAATTAAAAACGCAATTTAAACTCCGCCAAAATGCATCGAAATTTAAATAGGTACGGGGCTAGTTACTTTAAGAAGTGTTTTATGTGTGTTCCGTCAAGTGACACGTCCATTGCACTGCCAATTGACAAAAGGCAATGTGCATATCGTTTTCGCCCAGTTGATCCATCACCTTAAACGCTACGGAAAAAAAAAAGCCATGATACACTTGTGCGCTCAACCATTAAATACAAATAGGGGCCTTTTTTTTTTTATACTCAATGTTAGCGTCTGTAAATAACGCGAGGATTACTGTGTTTAAAGCTTCTGTTATTACGAGCAAAGGTTGAAAATTTAAAACGAGTTTTGCTTAAAAACGCAATTTACATACGGCGTTAAGCTAAAAATTCGCGTTTAGCTAAACAAGTTTTGGAATACGGGCATATTCTTCCATTCTGATCTGTTGACAGTCATTGAATACTATAAACCAATAGTAGCAACATATCAGTGCCTAATTTATTTTTCTTGCGTTAAAGAAGTTGTTCAGATTATACGTTATGTTGGAATAAGTAACCTAAGTAGTCACACCACAGAACATCTAGCGATATTAGTGTGTTTTAAATGGGTTGTGCCCAGAGGGTTTCGTATAAAGAAGTTGTGTGGCTAAAAAGCATATAGGATTGCGCACACATTGCATGTTTTGAAGGGCTTGCTAATTCATATAATTATCATCCATTTCATAAACCCTTTTAAACCTTGGTACCTTCGTTATAGGTTGCAACCATACAAAAAAAAAGACAAGTTTGGGTGACCAATCTGAATGCATTGTATCCTATTCAGAAATTCCTTTATTTTCTTGAATAACAAACATTTAATTTTTTTATCTGTGAGTAACTATAGTCGCCTGCATGTGGACCCAAAGAGTTACCTTCAGCTGCTATCAAAGAAAACATCTGTGACTACATTACAAAGGGAAAAACTTCACACTCTTGAAATGTGGCGCACGCCCACCACGATACTTGTACATGGTTGTCGCTAAACGCAGAAAATGGCCGATACCTTTCCTAGATCAGAGAAGCAAATTCTCAATGGCCGTTTTAGCATGTTTGGTAATTGAAAAAAAAATAGTCAGCGTCACTTTGTGAACGATTTTGAACCCGTTATCCCTCCAAAAAGTGAAAGTCATCACAGTTTTAAGTGATAATTTCCCTTAAGGGTCGCTTCAAAACTCAACCCACCGTTTCGCTACCGGTTCGCCCAGTTTTTTCCGGTTGGAGGCCTGTTTTCTATTGTTCTAAACACGATTCGCGGTTCAAACGCCCTTAACCGTTAGTCGACCGTCGGTTTGAGTTTTTTTGAGTTGTCCCTAATGTAAATTATTTCCGTTACGTCCTATAATTGTGTTAATCTGGCGGGGTTAATTATATTTGCCTATGCCATGCATATTCATGTACTACAACATTAAGACTAGTTCGTTACCTCTCTTTTCAACCATATTTTGCCATTGTCTGGGCACGAATGGTATCAATTGCGGTTGTTGGTGAAGTACGAGACTATCGCCTCCGCGAAGGTTGGCCACAGATGGCTCTTCTCATCATCCATAAGAGCTCATAAGTCATGAACTCAGATCAACCTTTTAGTTGTTCGTACAGAAAAACAAAAGTCACACATGTGGCACGTACTTAATAACTTAAAATAAATCCAGACAATTTCAGCTGCCGTTTTTTTAATCGAACAATTCTGTATACATTTTGTCTCATTTGACAGAGGAGTTTTTTCATCAAGTAAAGTTAAATCGTTATAGTGTGATATAAGATACGTGTTACCTTGCAATGCCTGCCAGAAATGTTTGTGTCAATCTAAAAATACAGCTTCTTCTTCCTGATGTTTCCCTGTAATACCACCTTACTTGACTACCGTAGCTTCCAACGCGCACTCGCGAAATATACTAATGTCCATATCTATGAAGATAAATTCGTTTCCTCCATTTTATTTGGCTTAGGATTGATGGCAGCTTTGCATGGCTCACTTGGGGTGGTTCACTTTGAAATTGGCTCAGTTTTGGGGGGGGGGGGGGGGGGGGGGGGCTCGGTTTTGGAAGGCTCGTTTGTGACGCTCATCAGTGTTTGCGTGGCTCAGTTTGGACTGCTCATCATTTTTGCGTGGCTCAGTTTTGGACGGCTCATCAGTTGTGCGTGGCTCAGTTTTGGACGGCTCTGATTTGGGTGTGCTTGTTTGAAAGGGGGCTCTATCCATTCTTACAAGTCCTATGGAAGAAGCTGGTCCGATTTTGAAGACCGTGGAAGCGGCTGTGGTGTACTCTGACTTGTCTGTACAAGATGTACTCATTGATCTTTGGTGGTGGGGTTCAAAATCTGAACCGCAATCGGGGAAACGGTCGAGTCCGAATGCATGCGAATTTTCAATCGGGTCTTCTTTCCACTCTTGCTATTGGCTATTGTTATTTTGATTTAGTCTGCCAAGACTGCTACTAAGATTAGTAATTGAGTTGTTGAGGCTTGTCCGGAAGTATTGAGTAGCCCGGCGCTCGGATAACCTCGCTCGTGAAGTTTGTTCACAGAGTCATAGCGGGAATAGAGAGCGACTGTTGATGAGTCTTTCTTGTCTTTAGGCTCACATAACTCGTCGGCCTCATTCAACCATTTCAGTTCTTCAATAGAGTCGTTAACGGATAACAGCTGCCGAACTAGCTCTACGTCCTGACTGCGAAGCTCGTTCTGAAATAGCAAAACAAAATATTTGGTATGTAAAAGTTTTAGTTTTTTGTAGCAAATTAGGACCGATATTAAAATACTTGGATTTAATAGTACTTGGTAATTGACAAGGCCAACAACCATGGAAAAAAAAGTTGGAACACTGTCCGATTGAGGGAAAAGGTCCTCTCCCCAGGGCAGGCATAATAAGCCTCGCCATGTCCTTCAATATTTAGTTGATGGAGGAAGGAAAGAATACGGTAAAGAGCAATACCTCTGTTTTGTGACTTATCATAGCTCAATATCAGTTGTTAGCATGGGAATGAGTCCAAAGATTTGTACCAAGTGTTCCAAATATGTTTTTCCATGATTGAATGTTATGCACATTCACACTGGAAAATTATTCTTTGGGCTGGTCACATGAAGTATGGCAAATGGATGACGGGAACTCTCTTCTTTACCTTATATGGGCATGGGGCAAGAAATAATTCAGCTGTAGGAGATATACGATATAGCCATAAAGGGCAGTTGTATGGCCAGGCCTAATGCAGACTACTTGAGGGCCAGTACTATAGTCAGATAGTGTGCCGCGGTCAAGATCTCCTTTTTCTGGATCTTTCATTTATTGTATTTTTAATAACATTCGGCATTTGCCAGGCAGAACCCAATATTGCTATATGCATTAAATTCAAGGGACGTCGCCAGAACAGCGGGGTAAGATTTATGGGAAGAAGTCCGATTTTAGATGCAGGAGGAAACCGAAGATCTTAGGGAAGAACTGAGAGAACGAGTATGGATCAGCAACCAAATTCACATACGACACTGGCTCGACTGAGGATCGAACCCGGGCCGCATTGGTGAAAGGTGACTCGACTCGACCGCTACACCAACTCGCCCTCCCTAATCTTCTACTGGTTTTGCGATCCTATGAACTTCAGTTCGTTATCTTTTTACTTGCACTTCATATGACATTTATAACAAATTTGAAAATAAAGTTCCTACTTTTTGGAGAAAAAAATCATTTCGGAAAACCTGCTCTAGAAATCCAAGGTGGCACATGCCTAAAAAATGAGGGCCCTAAATGGGTGGGTTCACTTCATTTTGCAAGACACACAAATGTATCTACGTAATAGGCTCCACATATACTGGCTACATATAGGTACACTTATAGTTTTACATCACCATCTAGTCTAGCAGATTTCATGGGTTCCAATGCACCCCCTTAAAACTAAATTCTAACATAAAATTATTAGGATCTCTACGACATCTTCCTAAATAATTTTGATGTTACCAAAATCAAATATTGGGTCAAGGGGTCCGTTTGGCTACCATCTTTGAACTAAAGTGATCAGTCTTATAAAGTGGTTCGATTTAGTTGAAAGGTATCACAAATGATTCGTCTCACCATAAGGAAACAGAAAATATATATACTTTGGCATATTTGTAATGTTTAGTTACCGAAATACGGGTGAAAATGTGATAAAGGTCATTGAACTTTTAATTGGTCATTGTACGGGGGCCAAATTTTCAAAATGCTTTCATCTTGACAAAATTGGTGTTCAATTGTTGGTATAGCATGAGCAATCGTGTACAATGACCAATCAACATGGTCAAAAGTTCAATGACCTTTTTTAAATTTTCACCCATATTTCGGAAACTAAACATCACAAATATGGCAAAGTATATATTTTCTGATTCCTTATGATGAGACGAAGCACTTGAGATCCTATCCTAGATATTGCAAACTATACTTTTCAGGATTGCTCATGCTCATACCAACAATTTAACGCCAATTTTGCCAAGATCCATGCATTTTGAAAGTTTGGCCCGTGTACAATGACCAATCAACATGGTCAAAAGTTCAATGACCTTTTTTAAATTTTCACCCATATTTCGGAAACTAAACATCACAAATATGGCAAAGTATATATTTTTCTGAGTCCTTATGATGAGATGAATCATTTGTGATACCTTTCAACTAAATCAAACCACTTTATATGACTGATCTCTTTAGATCCAAGATGGCCACCAATCGGACCCTTTAGCCCAATATTTGATTTTCGTATTATCAAAATTCTGTAAGAAGACGTTGTAGAGATCCTAAAAATCATGTTAGAATTTAATGGGGTGTGTGGGAACCCATGAAATCTGCTAAACTAATCTGGTAAGACCGTAGTGAAGAACTCAGCTGTGTACGTTGTGAAGTTTTACCAAAGGAATGTAATAATTTATGGCGACATCTGAAAGAGGAATGTGGAAATAGCTATGATGCATTGCACGGGTTTGTTTCTATTATTTATCTAGTCAAAAACAATTTAGTGTGAGTTTCCTTATCATCCAAATAGAGATTAGCTAATAGCTAATTGATTGTCTAACTGTTGATAGACTATAATTTACGTCTGTGACCTTTGAACAGGCTTGGCTCAAGGGTCTGGAATTTATTTGCACTATTCGATGTGTTTTGGTTTGTTAGCTAGTTGTACTGTTTGTTTTTAATTTGTTTTGATATCCAAACTGCGAATCTATCTTTTGGGATATTTGAAAAGTTTTTTTTGATGACTCAATTCCATGTGAAAAGAAAACCGAGCTGAGCATTTCGCCGGCCGCGAGATGTATTCTTGGGGTGTGTGAGGGTATTTCACATAATGACATATAGTTGTCATACTTTTTATTAAAAAATGTCACTTGGGAAAAAGTACATTATGTTAAATGTATTACATATCAATTGTCATTTGTTGTTAACATTTATAATGAAATTATCAACACCACCAAAACAACCAACTCCACCACCACCACCAACAACAACAACAACAATAACAACAAAATACTACGTACATGACCAACAATAATCATGCGCTCTAATTATTCATCTATTCCATTTCTAGCAGAAAATAATATGCTTACAAATTTTGTTTTTGAACTTGCTCATAAAAATGTATTAGATTTGACAAGAAAAAACGATACAGCTTTACTTTTGAAAGAGGAAGTCGCTAGATAAATGATGTCATTAATTAGTTTCATAAACTATTTTAATACAGGAAGTATAAAAATAATATTTTGGCATGTAAAATATCGATACACAGACACGATCATGGAAAGGAAAAAACAGACAAAAACCATATTGGACCAAATCCAAAAAATCCTAAATGTTGACGTCACCAATGGTTTTACACGTGATCACAAAACCTTTACAGAAAATAATAACAAAAAATATTTTATCAAGAAATATTTGTTCATTTCAAAAATCGTTGGAGTTGAGTCAAATTTATGTCTTATACCAAGACTAACGACAAATGAGATAGATGAAAATGTTTTAAATAATAAGCTGTCGAGATAATTCGAATCAACAATGTGATTTCCTAGTAAGGTTTTTTTTTTTTAACTTAGATTCGTCGATTGTATGACATCATTGTTTCCATTTATTTGGATTGAAAAGTTTATTTAGTGATAAAATTAGTGGTCAAACGGTGTAAATTGCGTAAAGTTAAGCCTCTGTGCTATAATTAAATTGGCTCCATTTTTTCAATCGCCAGTGCGAATGATACTATTACATGAATCTTAAAGAACATTTCATTATCCTCAGAAACTAAATTCAAAACAATGACCACAGGAACACCATGATAAAAATTCATAACCCAAACGGACCATCAGAATCTACTAAAATGTTGAAAATAAGCTTTTTTTCACGACGGTATCTATTGAATTATAAACCGAAAAAGAAAGCGCTAAAATAGTGCCTTTATTTTGTAAGTAATGATCTAAAACAAGAGAGGATTAAATATTTTACATCACATTACCAAAATAGAAATACGAGTATCTTGGACTTTAAGAAACATTTCCTGTGAAACCCGTATAGTTATACTTTGCAGACCGTTTGCAAAATTTAATAAAAGCAAACTTTGACAGGAACTTTCATTTCTATCATACGATTTTTAATATGGTAAAAGAAGGGAAAGAAAGTTACCATGGAGTCTTTAAGATATTGAAGGCTCTTTTCTAATCCACCATATTGATCCTTCCAAGTAGTTCCCCCACTGGTGTGTGAGTCAGTTCTTAAGACGTCATCATCTTTATTTCCTTCTTCAGAAGTGTCTATATCCTTTTCAGGCTCGTCTTTCTGACGAGAAGCTTTCGTTACTATGCACTGATCTTCAACAACCGTTGATATGCGAGGACTGGAAAAGGGTGAGTTTAAAGAGCTAATGAATTCAAGAGTCGGTTCCTTGGATAAAGGTTTAAGAAGGCATTCAGGCATTACCCCTACCTTGCCCTCCACCTCAACCACTAGTTGTTCTAAGTACTCCTCATACAGATTTGTATCCATTGTTAGTAACAAAATAGCCTTCTGGTCATGAAGGCGATGTCCAGGAGAGGTTCTGCTGTAGATGAATTCTCCAGAAAATCGATCGCAGATGACCACAAACAAATTTTATAACTCAATTCTGAAACATAGTATATAGTTGAGCTTGCTCTGAAACTTAATGCCTTCTTGTGGTATCAAGCATCTTATTTCTGCGTCTTACCAATTGCGCTCTTGTTTGACAAGAGGATAAAGAAATCCAAAGAAAACTTTGCTATCACGACCTCCAGGCAATCCTCAAGTTCAGTCAAGTTCAGAAAAGCGAATGCCCTTCTTATAGCCTGTTCTCTTAGCGAGTAAGTATGATAAAGACCAACCTAAAATGACGATAGCATGCTCATATAATCAAACAACTTCCAGATCCGCAAATATTTCGAAATGAGGACATAATAATTCATACTTATTCAACTACGTATGCCCCATATCGAACTGCGTTGTTGCATGCTTGTTGAGTGGTCTATTAGTATTAATTTTACCATAGGTCACTGATCACATGGTATCTGGCACTTCTATCAAAAGTCAATAGAACGTTTTGTCACCACTGTTTGTGTTTCCTTAAGCCCCGTGCATTGTACACGAGTTCCAACGTGAGTTGCTGTGTATATGTTAAGGGGGTGCTGAGGTAGAAAATGTGATTTCCTAAGTATTTGTGCACTTCAAACTTAGTAGGAATGTGTATAAATGACCAAGATTACATATTTCATCAATAAAATTATAATCATTGCCGCGGTAAGGATGGGCGAATGATTTTTACATCATGACATTGCTGCGCAACATTTTCCTCTCCTTTTTTCCCCGGAAATTTGTTTCATTTGTCAAATTTAGTTTTGATATGAAAATTTCCTCAAATGTCAAAGTTGACAAACCTGCGCACTTAGGGGAAATATAATCACCATATTGAAAAAAGAAATCCTACTCTAAATATATTGATAGTAAGTGTTGCCATGTATTAAAGTTCAACAGATTACACGAAAAGTGCCGCGCAAGCCTTCCTCATACACCAAAATACTATTTTGCAGAAGAAAAAAAAAACATTTAAGTCTAGAAAGCCTGAATAATTAAGCGACACCATTTCACATTGCATATATATTTTTTAATTTAATATTGAAACAATATAACACAAAAGTTATTACAGGTTTTGCAATTTAATGTGTAGGCATTGACATGAATCTTTTTTTATATTCTTGTCAGTAACGTATCTGAAATTATCTATATGTTTGGCTTATTGCCTACACCTTTTTGATAATATTGTGCAACTTTATGAATATTTTTGGCAGATGTATTTCTGAAATTATCTTCGTCTGTATATTTTGAATTTATTGTCTACGCCACTTTTGATATACTTGTGCAATTTTATGTATATTCTTGTCAGATGTATTTCTGGTACTTATAATACTTTTGTCTTTTTAGCTTATAATTCTTCAATTTGTATTAGTATGTTATCTTACTTTAAGAGTGCTTGGTGTATTATGATACTGTACTATGATAGTGATTGTATTTAAGGTCTTTTATAGGCTTCTAAAGATTACAACTACAAGTATGTAATTTTAGCTTATCTAATTCCACTTTGTATATTTCTCTAGTGGTATTTAGATGTATGATTTATATTGAGATATAATGTTGATTATTTGTAATTATGTTATTTTTATGTACTGGTCTTGTACCATCTGGGCTCCATGGGAGAACAATGCTGAGCATTGAATGGTCCCCCAGGTTAAAGAAGAATAAATAAATAAATAAGTTATGAGAAAATAATAGAATAGGAGAATCACATTGGATCACTTTACTCATCCGTAGCTTTTAAAACGAGATGTCCATTTTGTTTAGATACAAAGCAAATTAACTTGCTGAAATAATGTAGAATAAGTCTAAAAAATGGAGTTATGATAAAAATCTTCGAATATCCTTATTAATCACACACAGGGCCTTTCCCGTTAAGCTTGGCAAAATCAAATTTACACGACTTGGTTTTTCAAAAGCAAAATTTGCCCATCCTCGAGCCCGCTTGGCCGAGGTCATTGAACGTCACACGCCGGGCTTCATAGAAAAGGAAAAATTAGTGAAAGACATGAAAAACGTAAACAGGTACAAAACAACCGAAAACCGTAGGCTTATACGTTATAAATAGACCAATTAGTGTTCCTGTGTTAATTCGCAAACTGTTACAATGTCATCAAAATAAGTTCTAAGCAACTATTCCAAGTACGTTGCTCAACAAACTGCCGGGCTTCCCCGGAAAGTTTGGTACGGATTCAAAGACAACAACAAATGAGGACAATGTCTAATGCTTTTGACCTTTCTCCTGTAACCATTTCTGCAAGGAGCTCTGCCCCGGGAGTTCTGCTAGCTTAAACCGAACAGAAGAACTGGTCTTGAGGGAATCTCTGCAAAATGTACGAGAGATGGGATATGGTTGTTGAGAGATTCTTACGGGCTTATAGGACCCCGGGGCCCCTAGGATCCCGGGCCCGGGGTCAATTACCCCATTTGACCCCCCTCTCGGCGGTACTGGGGCAAGTTGCCCCTCTGGCTTGAAAAAGCGGGACGATATGGACCAAATTGTGGATTTTCATCCCTTTTCTTTGGGAAATTTCAACCAATTTGAGCCTAATTTGGGCAAAATTAAAGTAAATTGGGCAATTTTCGCGCGCTACGCGCGCATTTTGTCAAGTTTAGAGTTAATTGAAGCAAATCACAGGGACGACTTACGATTTTTGCCCCCTCTGGCGGGACGACTTGGAAATTTTGCCCCCTCGAAATCGACTGCCTCGGTACGCCACTGAGATTAGTTCACTGACATTGTTAAAGAGACACGAGGACATTTCCAGAAAGAAGCACTACCAATAATTTTTATGGAATCCGGTTTTTTTTGGCATATATTTGGGAATGCTTACCAATGTATTAGATCAACACTGAAGTGAATAGGCCGAATACGGCGCGTTTATGTAATAAGATGATGATTTTGTATTTTATGTCGTGCACGATTCCCGTGTACCATTCACTCTCAATCTGAACTTCAGCACTGACGCCTGAACATCTACTATTTATTTTGTGATTTGGTACATATTTATTATTTACAGCTGTTTTATTACGTGGTCTCGTGCATATAACTCTTTTGAGGACATTAAAGGCTGAATCAGAGATTTCCCGCGGAGGGCGCCCTCAATTTTCAAACAAATTGTGGTTTTTGCATATACATAATGCTTGTCCATATATAAAAAACGGTGGGAAATAGCTAAGCTCAAATCGAAGTCCTTCATATAGAAAATCACAACTTTGTTTTAACGAAGAAAATTTCCTGATCCGGACAATTTAGTGACCACAGTATCTATGGCACTGTATACTACACATAAATGTTTACTGCATGGAAACGAAAAATCCCGATACATCTCAAACTTTGGAATTGAGCGTTTTAAGGTTACTATATTCTTTAGTTCTAGTTGACCATTTTTCAATAAAATACAAAAATAAAAAATTATATTTAAAAATCTATGAGTCAGCCTTTAAGGCTGACCACAGGATTCTATCCTGCCAGAGGTACTGCCATGAGCAAAGCTCCTATGAAGTAATTAGACTCAAAAAAGTACGAGCAGACAGCAGACTCTGTGACAAATATACAGTTGCTGCATAATGGGTTTCACAGTCTCTGCGATGAGCTTGAAGACAAGAGCAGCAAGTGTGGAATATGCCATCCTCGCAACAACTAACTGAGGGATTGCACTGCTTCCCAAGAAAAGAAGGGAGACACTAGTGGTTGCTTCAATGATGGGATCACTCAAGCAGTGAGGAACATAAGCTAACAGCAAAGAAAACCATTTGAAACAAAAGCAACAAGAGGCACAAACGGTAACTTAGATGTTGCCAAGCTGCTTTAATGAAGTCTACACTGAAGTTTCGAGAATCGCATCAAAGTCAAGACAGGAATTTGATAGTCTACATCGTTATAATAAACATGCGACAGTCTGGACTGCAGGAGATAACCAACAAAAACGGAAACCCCGGTCGTCCATATTAAAAGGGGTTACCAATTAACGGCGCCAGGAGACATATTTTTTTCGCTTTCTCAGGCGACTAGTCGAATCAGAGGAAAATATAGACGTTTCCTACTCCAACCCTAAAGTGGCCGAAACACTGTCCTCAACTGGTCTGTTCATCACGAAGGAACACGGCTGTCGGGTGATTTGGCCTTGCGCATTGAGAGAACATTGTTGTGTTTGCGCTATATAGATGATGTGGTAATATATTATTTATGATTATATTTGAAGGAACTTCGAACGTGTTTGAAGAAGCTGAGAAGCTCCAAGACCCCCTGACCCACTCTTCCGTGATCAACTGTTGAAAATTTGGAATGAGACCTGAAAAAATAAGCCAGCTGCCTTTTCAAGGTCATCTACCATACCTCTGTCAAAAAAGGTGATCTCCAGGTACCCCAAAACTACGTACGCATTACATTGTATCCAAATGCCCTAAAATGTACAACTCAATACTGTATACTGCCCAATGCTGCTCAATAGAGGCAGATCTACACTACCTCAGATCATTGTGCTTAGAAGATCAATGAAGGACTTCCTTAAGAAAGGTAACCTTAATGGATATTTCAAAGATCTTTGACAGTAATAGGAAGGTTGTGCTACATTAAGGGTGAGTCAAAAAAAACTTGACCCTGATTGTGTCCGCCATTTTAATTTTCAAGTAAACATTCTAAATATTGATACATCTGAAAGCTTAGTTAATTATCTTTAATTGCTACAAAGATCATTCACATCGGTTAGGTATAGACCGAGTTACAGTGGTTTGAATCCAGCCGTCGGTTTTCTGCACTGTCCACGGAATCACATTTGCTAAGTCAGGCGCCGTGCATTCAATTGGGAATCCGTGGATAGGGTGAAAACCGGACTACTTGATTCAAAAGACTGTAACTCGGCCTATACTTAACCGATTTGAATTATCTTTGCAGCAAATTAATTAAAGATAATGAAATAGGCTTTCCGATGATATCACATACGATATATATTATTTAAAAACTCAAAATGGCGGACACAATCTGGGTCATTTTTTTTTTGACTCACCCTGTATTTTCTCAACTACGGTGTTCTAGAAGAGCCATTGGTATTTTGTATGAAAACCCAACATCATTTGTACAGAGTATAGATATGGTCCCACTAGAGAGGTTCTGTCAATTGCTGGTATTCTCCAGAGAGACATCTTAGCCCCACCTCTTTGTGATCGTTGTCGACTATATCAGAGAATCCCTTGACACTAAGAACAGCAATGACTGTACTATCAAAGCAAGAAAATCGAGGCATCAGACAGGAATGCATCTCACAGATGCCGATGACCTTGCGGTCAGCGTAGACCAGTTATAAGATGTGACAATGCGTTTTGTTTTTAAACTGGGCAAGTAAATAGGGGAGGTGGTGTGACATATGCGCGACATATTTTTGTGTCATGAAAGTGATTTTATAAATTAAACATTCAAGCAACATGGTTAAATTTGATATTAATTTAAAGCATGCATGTATGGCAACAAGATGCAAGTGATAGGTTTTTAAAAAACATTAATCATGTTCCACTATTATTGCTTTTTAATCATAAACAAAATTAGAAGTGGAGGATGAGCAGGTGCAGGATGAGCAGGCGCAGCATTTCATGAAAATTGACCCCACAGGGGTCATGTGATTACAAATTTCATCTCTTCTAGAGAGATTCTAAAAACTGATCTACAACCCATACTATAAATCAAAAACTTTATTAACAAATGTTTAAATTGTTGTTTTTGGCTCATATTGCATTTATGGCATAGCAGACGCTTTAACAATGACTTTCCAATGGTAAAACTGGCATTTTGGAAGCCTTGCGTAATACTATTTTACTGCACTATGTACCTAGAAAGTTATATATCCATGGAAAGTTGTACTTGTACCAATCTGCAATTAAATACAAGGCAGTTGCCACAGCTTTTGAATTCAGGTTGCGTAACTCCCTAGGGAATAATGTTATATCGGTTTTAATTGTATTTCTGGAATCCTTGATCGTAAGTCTTCAAATAAATGTATACTTTTGGAGGCTTTTTTAGGTCTTGAAGCGAGCTAGAGCCCTTCACACCAATGTCCATGCATTTTACACAAATGAAAACTATCTCACACAAAACTGGCCCGCCTTGAAAACGCATGCCCTGTAACGACGTGGTTTTTGTAAAATGGCTGTGGAAATGCTGCAACGAGGGTTGGTCGCTTCCTAATGCCAAGAAGACTGAATATATGACTGTGAATGAGAATAGCGATCATGAGCCTATCTATTCCAAGATAGGTACTGAACTCAGGTATATTGACGATTTCAAATACTTTGGATGATTTATTTATTGCAGATTGTAACAAGTACTTCCTGCCACGTAAAGGGCAAGCATGGAATACAAGCTCCACGACATCTGCCCAATCTAGCATTTCCAATTCTACAAAGCTTGACTTCTTCAGAGCTTGTGTGGAAAGCATTCTTTTATATCGAGGTAAACCATGGACCACGAAGCAACTCCAAATCGCCTTGATGGGCCTATACCAGGTCTCTTATATGAGAGCGTAAAACATCTCCTGGCCGGAATGCAAAACACAGGCTCAAATATTGGTGACATCCATATCCCTCCAATCTCCTCCATTGTTGCCCAACATCAAGCTCGCTTTGCTGGCCAGTGCTTCCGTGCCAAGGACCAAATCATATCGGATGTTGTTTGTTGGTGACTTCAATGCCCAAATCGACGTAGAAAAGACCTTGAACAACACACATCCAGCAAGATTAGAGGATCTGCCAAAATTTATGAGCAACAAGATTTCCTGACGTGGAGTTGAGAACTCCATCTCGGTTGCGACCGCAAGATGATGATTTATTACAACCCGAATCTCGAAATATTCTCACTTTAAATTTCTTCCTTTTGACGTTTCTCCAGACGAATGTTGTCCAAACATGGTAAATCAATTGGATTGGTGAGCCGTATGCGATGAGACCTCAACACAGACATGACAGAATACGGCTCAAAATTGAAGTTCAATTTCTTGCATCTGATCACATATAGGTAGCGTGTACCTTGAGAATTCGGTTCCTTTTGGTTTTTGTCTTGAGGACTGGATCTATGTTGATTTCATGGTGAGAATTTGATCTTTTTTTACCTATTCTGGTTGTTCTGATTTTTTTTAGAATTCGGTCTGTTCTGTTCTGCTTTAGTGTCCCAAACTATGATTAGATTAAGGCCTTAAATTTGTTCTTCTTATTCTTGTCATTTTCATCGTGATCGTGATCATCTTTTTTTGCTCCGTTTTTTCCAATAATCTAGCAAATACTTCTGCTTTTATAATTGCCAATTGAACAGTATCCCAAAAGGTTAATCTGTAGAGGATGTTTTCCCATATCTAATGGAAATGGTTCCTTAGTAATGTTGTTTTACTCCTAAGCATCTTCAACAAAACTTCCATTTTTGAATACGAGCATGACCCATTGTACAGTAGATTTCAAAATAAGTGAGACCTCATTAAAAGTTTTAGGTCTGTCCATTCACCGTGAGAGGTAAGAGGAATTATTATAATGGCCACAGGTAAAAAAGTTTATGGTACTCATACAATGTATAGTAATGTAGCTAGTAAATAAATGCTGACCTAAAACACATTATTTCACATGTAAGATACTTGGATTTTTGAGTATCAGGATGAAAACACCAGCAATTATTTCATTAAACGTTGTTATTGACACTGCAAAATACCATTCCGTATCACAGCATTGGAGAAATAATACATTCTTATATCATTGCACACATAACACAACTAACGTTGTATTTGGCCATCAAAATGGACCAACCTTGTATTAATAGATTAGCGCAAAGCGGATTTGACATCCCGGCCAACCATGGCATAAGTCCTCCAATCATTAACAGACCATTGTAGAACTGAATGCATCAGTCGATTCTGTAGAGTAACTTTGTACCATGGACACAATATGTTTTGTAATGCCAACAAAGGCCTAGTCTCCACATGGCCGGGTTTGAACCCCATATCATATCACCCTATGGAAATATGCAAGAACTCTCGCTTAATTTGAAATCTACTCTAGATATGAATGACTTGACAGTTGCATATCTTGCTTATTCGTATTTTTGCCGACCATTTTCAGGTGATAACTGAAAGGTCTCATTTGATTTACCATAGCCATTCTTATTATCGAGTCCAAACACAGTATTTCTCAAGTGTGCTCTACTGCGTCACTGAATTCGGCAAGGTCCTTATATGTGCATGGTTGCCCCAACAGTGGGCAGACCAAGAGATGTTCCATTGTCTGTGGTGCTTTTCCACATCCACAAGCAATATCCTGGTCTGCTGCTAGAGAAACCTTAGATCGGCCGATTCCAGTTCTCAATCGCCATTCAGCTCCAGGTGGAAGATACCGAATAGATGTTACTTGGTTGGCAGCAAGTCTTTCTTTCCACAAGACGACTCTCTTAAACTCCTTAGAGACTGCTTCAAGGGGTTGGAATTTGCTTAAGAAACTCTCTCTGGATTTAAGGCGTTTAGCAGCAGGTCTCTGCCAAGACAGAGGATGCTTCACATGATATACTTGTCAGCTACGTTCTTGCATGCTCTTTACACTTAGACGGATATCTGGCATATGTCCGGGAACAATTCCTGCTAGGATGTATAAACTTAGATGAAACCATCACTACAGATAAAGTGCTCAACTATAAAGGAGCAAAGATAATTTAAAAGTAGTGAATCCTGGTAATCAAACCATCTTTCGATACAGAACTGTTTCGTATAGGTGTAGTCCACGTACACTGTTCAGTCGAATGAGAACACAAGTAAAATATACTAAGCTGGCAAAAGTAATCATAGTGACATCATCGGTGACATTTTAAACATTCCTCTTTTCTCTTGAGCCTCGGTCTGGACGTTGTTACCGTGGATAATATATGTGTGTCTCTTGTCCCTTTCCCAGTTTAATCGCTCGTTATTGCATGGCGTGCCCCCTTTCCTGCCCATCCTTCTGGCATAATGTTTGTAACTTATTTTGGTATCAATGAAAAGAGGAGGGTCGTTTAGTTATCCATTGGTACCAAAATCAAGTGTCTGTGATATTCCTGCATCATACTGGCGTGTTGATGTTTCTCTCCCAAAAGGGGTGGTTGCCACCCCGTCCCCCATCCATCACTTTGGGCATGTATTTGTTTGCTTTTGCATGAAAAAGGAGTGCAAAATGTCAATTGATAATTGACACCAGAAATGAGAATTTTAGTAGGGTGAAAAAATAAGAGTGCGTAACCACTTCCTTCGTAGACGAGTATTAATGAGGTCAAAGGTCACATACCAGGTCAAAGGTCAATGGGAGATAAAGTTGTAAACAAGGTGAGTGGCGTTAATGCAATCTTATACTCATGTATCAGAATCACTATTTTAAATCAGTTTTTTTTTTAATACATGTTTTCATTCTGTTATCTGGAAGACTGGTTAGAAGGGCCAGACTACCAAATAATCCTCCCATTGAAATACACGTTCAGTTCATTTGGTTTGCCCCGGGTTGTCATGGATCTGTCAGGCGGGAATGCGGGCGTATAGTAGTTTTGACGAAGCGAAAACGGAATGCAGATAGTGCTTAGTCTACATACATTGTCGTCAATACGCCGTATAAAACAAATGACCGGCTAAAACAGCACAGTTCAGAAGCCACAATTCCCGCGGCAAAAATACGTCAGCATTCCCACCAGACATACCATGATACTGTGCAAAAGAAACGGCCAAGAAACACATAAGTATGCATCAAAGGTGCGCGCGCGTATTTAGTCGCCTAAAGTAAATGCGAAAAGGAATTGTGGCGGACAGTAATTATGTTTTTCGCTCCTGCGTACACGTACGATCGAAGCTAAAGCAGAATATTATCGAGAGCCCCTAACCAATAACACTACTTGCACGGTCGTTTTTACATGAAAAACTACCAACATTTGAGGGTTGCCAAATACTAGGCTTCTGATATCGAATATTAGTATTTTTATACAAAATACCACCAAAGTTCGATATCGAAAAATAGTAACATTTCAAATACTACTGAAATTTTCGATATCGAAATTTACTAGTATTTGAAATATACCATATATATATAAATATATATATATATAGATATATATATATAAATATATATATATATATATATAAATATATATATATATATATATATATATATATATATAACAAGACATAGACCCCCTTGGTGTCCCACACGTCAATGTGAACTCGCGCACGGCGTAATGTACAATTAACCCGAATGGAACTGTCTACCTGAAACCCTCGTCACTACAACGGAAGCATTTAAAGAAGAAACAAGTATCTAAGAATCCAACCCTCAGCATCTAACTAACGTCTAGCAAACTCACTAACATCTGCGTTTGACCTCTACTGTCGAGGAGCTGCAGAGTAAATCTGTCAAAGTCAAAGTGATGTTTGGTTCGTTTTGATGAGTTGCTATATTGAAAGAGTCTTGGCCGCCATGGTCTGAGCCCATAGACAAATGTTGAGGTATAGCGCTACCAACTTGGACACAAAGCCTTGTTCAAATCAACATGTATTAAGTCATTAATATGTTATCGTTATCAAAAAAGGAGTAACATTGACATCCTTTTCATAATTATTGGTCAAATCAGCGATGGTTATTGTGTATATTTCGAGCAGTATGCCCCAAATGTATGTATATGAAACATCTCAAATATGTTAATATCTCATCCTCGTTCGCAACATTGGAAAATCGCAGGTGTCTCTCTTAAAGTAATCTCTTAGCTCGCGCCCTTCCGGGATGCGAGCAATAAAGATCATCAGGGCTGCGTAGCCACTAGTAGTAAGATGGCCGAATATGAAGCAGTAGTGCTAAAAAGTTGTTATTTTGTATGTTTCGGGTATTAACCCTTTACCAAGTACAGAGAAAGATGCAAAAATTATAAAGTACATGATATAGTAGAAAGAATGCCGGTAATTTGGGCATCATCAATGTTGTGATGATCACTGTTAAAGTGAGCGGCAACCGGTTTGCCAGCTGTATCTTAGGTGATCAGCAAAACGAACAGAAATGGGAGTTTTAGTTTCTCCGATATAAATCTGATAGCATCGTCGGCACACAATAGCGTAGATCAAGTTCTTGGAAGTACAAGAAAATTATGATGTAATGTAATGTCGAACGCTATTTGAACCAACAATCGCAGTAGTATGAAGAATTTAGTCTCCCCTGAAGAGGGAAGATGACCTCCAAATTCCTCTAACTTTGAGAGAAAAGTATCCTCTAAATATGGGACCAAGTCATCCTCGTCGCTCTTCCTATATGTGTATGAGTATTTTGACTCATCACCTGCTCACTGTTTTCCTGTGAGGCTTTTCTGGTCATTGACCTAGTTACTGCACATGCTGGGAAAATGTCTATTTCCTCATCAAATTTATCCACTGTACAGTGCACCTGGGAAACTATGGGATCTGGGAGTACTTTTCCCCCTGCCAAATCATTCCCTAACAACATGGATACCCCTTTTACTGGGAGTTCTTGTCTAACACCAATTGTGACAGTTCCAGAAACCAAGTCTGATTTCAAATTCATTTTGTGAAGAGGGACATTAATACAATCCATACCTATCCCCTGAATCAATGCACTAGTTCCTGTGGAACTCTCAATATCAAATGGAAGTGCATCTTCCAATGTCAGACTATGCACAGCACGTGTCCCGCATGATTCTAATGGGTTTTGGATCTAAACTATCACCTGAAAGTGACACAAATCCCTCCAAAACAAACGGCTTAAAGTCATCCCTTACTTTTTCTGTGTCAATTCCCTTTTGTGGAATTTCTTGGTTTGAACAGAAGAATGAACTTTTGACCTCAAAGTAACTGCACAACCTATTGGTTTTGACTCACTTTTGGCTTTCTCCATTTTGGGTGGATAGCCATGTATCTCCCAACACCGTAGGCCTATGTCCTGGCTTTTACAGTGATGGCATGTGAACTGTGATTTGGGTCCATCCCATGTTTATGATTAGCACCACTATTTTCTTTGCTCCCCTTTTCATGGGAACCTGTCTGAGTGCTACCATGAGATGCTTTGTTAGAACCCGACTTATTGTTGTACTTGTTGTACCTAGTAAATTCTTGGCTAGGCCTACTAGTATTACTTAGTTTGTGAGTCAGAGCATAGTCGTCGGCCTTTATGGTTGCTGCACGCAAACTGTCAATTTTGTTTTCATCCAGGTGTGTTTTGATATCTGGATGTACACACTGTTTGAACTCTTCAACTAACATCAACTCCCTAAGTTCACCAAAATTTTGCCCGACTTCTTTTGAGAGAACCACGATCCAAACACAGTGTTCCTTTACATGGGCAAATTCAACATGGGTCTGATCATCCTTTTCTGACAAGACCTGAATTTTTGTCTATATGCCTCTGGCACCAATTCATATGCTTTGAGCACTGCCTGCTTAACCTCGTCATAATCACTACATCTGTCTAATGACATGGCCGAATATATTTCTCGGGCTTTGAACACTGACTGCAGCAACAAGGTTCAAGATTCCTTGGGCCATTTCAAGCTATTGGCAATTTTCTCAAAGTGTAAGAATTATTTATCTACTTCTTGTTCCTGAATTTTGGAACCAGGCGAATATTTTCGCCGCATTAAAACCAGAGGGCATGGGTCCTACTTGATGAAAGTGGTTCCCCCCTATGGAAACCACTTTCCCGAAGGAATTTTTTCACGAAATTTATACCAGACATGCAAGGTCATAAGACAATAACAATTAAGCAATAAAATTAGAATTCCACAAAGAAACATTAAAATTAGGGGCAAAACATTATTTTCAAATTCCGAAAAAATGGAACACAAATTAACACGACCTCGTTTCCACAAAATATGTATGTGAAATGAAAAAAGGTGTTAATATGTGTTCTAAAAGGTCCAATCTACCTATACTAAACACAAATGATGTCATTTTTTAATATGTCCTATTTTTGGTAGGTGGCTTTGTCTGCCAGTAAAACTTTCCCATTGGTTTTGTGACAGGGGCGTGATGGAGACTCAAAATCAACAGTGATCGCTATCAGCATATAAAGGGTTAACTGATTTAATATTATTGATTTATTGTCAATTAATGATATGTAAAGACTTAAAAGGAAAAATATTCTTAATTACTTGTTTTAATTAATATTTTTACTGGCATTCTCCATTGTTGGAGGACAAGGGGGGGGGGGGGGGGTGTGGGAGTTCTCGGGACCCAACCTAAGTATCTAATTACCGGGGTGATAGATTTAAATTTTTTCATGAAAAAAGGATGCGTATCCAAAAAGTTACACAATTAGAAAAATAGAGTCGGAAAACGTATATCGTTCGTCGTAAAATGGCAAAAATATAGTTTTGTGTGGTCCCTAGGAACCCCCCCCCCACTTGTCCACTTAAGTGTTAAAGGTGCCACGAGAGATTTTGGGCCACCCATATATTGTGTCATTTGTAGTGATTATATATAGAGTCCAATAGATTTAGTTACCTTGTCTTGTACAGATATGCATTGAAAGGTGAAACAACAAAATGCGCTTTTCCAATTCGCTTAATTTCATATAAAACATAGACCTGAATTTTGTATTTGCTCCCTACGAATTGAAATGCACCACTTTTGTACCAAAGAAATTTTTTTCAACTTTTTCTTTTTGGGTTTGGTTTTTTCTTTTTAAAAATATTAGTTTGATTTAAAAATTAGATTTTTAACATTTTTAAGGACACCTGTTATAGTGTAGTAGATAACATACAGCATCGTGCATTCTGCGAAAAAAGCATGATGGAAACTTGGAACAGAACATTCCTTCGGGTGAAACAAAGCAAAACTTAGAAGGGGTGCCCAAAAATCGGACCGCATTAATGACGTCATATGCCCCCGCACCCTTTTGAATTGCTTAATATGTCAAAATGGAAATTCCTCAGAAACCTATCATGTGTGGTATCAACTTAAAGCTGACACCTACAAGATTGTCTTAAAGATACTTTTAGTAGGTTATCTTAGCATTTGGGGTCATTATAGGTCATTTAAAGTCATTGGAGGTCATTGGATATTACATTTTACAAATTGGTATTCAAGTAATGCGACCACATGGCGTGGCATACAATAAGGGCAGTGCCGTAATTATGTCAAACAAATTGGTCATTTAAAAAATAAAAATCATCCAAAATAAACTTGATTGGTTTATATCAAATGTAAATATTATGTAGTTTCAGGACAAATAGGCATATTCAATTTCCACAAGTATAAGATTTTGGTGGATATTGCAAAAAGTGCATGCTGGTTGCCGGACCATTCGAGCCAAAATGGCATCTAGCTCACACGACCCTTGTAAAAACTACTTTTTGATGTTATTTAAAACAGAGATTGCAATTTGAAAGTTGGTATAATACTTCTTTTGATTTTTTTGTCTTTAAAGAATCTGTGTCATTATTAAGAAAATGATGAACTTTCGTCGTGAGGATGTACAAAATTGAACATTTCTGCAACGTACATCCATAACGGTTATCATTGGGAAATTTAACCCTAAAGATTACAGCTTTGATTTTTATCTCGTGTTTTTTTTTTTCTTCAGCTAATCGCACCCTCCTAATGTGTACAGATCTGTTAAAAAAACTAATAAAGTTTCAAAAGGGGACTGTTACTAAAACATGAGTAACTCAAAAAGTACATTTGTGTGTACGTCACAAGGAGGGGGGGGGGGGGTGTTTTAGGGGACTGTCATGCAACCAAGATGTGATTGGAATTTAAATTTCAGGTCCTAATCTTTCTGTCAGAAGTCTATTCAAATAAAATGGCCCAAAATTCAAAACCTGAATAATTAGAAGTTCTGGGTCGAGTCATGGATACCTTTTCCATAACAAGGCACACAAAGTCCCAGAGCAAAAAAATCTGTGGCGAGTGGCGAGCACTTGCAGTTCAGTAGGCAATAGAGGTAATTTCGTGCAGCCATACTTCAGCAGTTCTCTACTTACCTTGAATAGTCAGGTGGTGGCAAGGTCTACAATAGCTTCAGGAGTTGGTGAACATCCTGAGAGTAGCTAGCAGTCCAACCAAAGCATCTAAGAGCTCGGCAGAGTTTTTTGATGGGCATGCGGGGAACCTTTATTATAGCATTGTTGCATAACCCAGTAGAATGTCTCAAAATGCCCACTGATATTTTCAGGAAACCTTTATGCATGGAATTGAAATCCATATGGTTCCTGCCAAAGAACCAGGGTGCTAGTGCTTCCCATCACTCTGTTGTATAGCACGAAAGTATTGGTGATAGCGATGTGCAACATCAATATCACATCAAGACTATATGAAATCAAGACATGATATCACAGTATTGGAAGGTTGGCTCTTTGTCATCATTGATCAAGATGTGCCTTTATGCACTGAAAGTCTGTAATATACGGTATATTACATTCATCAAAAGCCCATTCTCTCTCGTCTTTCAATTGTATTTCCGAATGACAATGAAGGCTGTAGCACAACACCGGTCGGTGGTGAATAATTTAAATCTAGAAAAAGGATCCATCAAAAGTAGTGTGAGCTGCAAAGCATTACGTTCAAGCTTTGCCCACGTATCGGAGTGCTGAGACTGATGGTGGCGCAGGTCCTTGTCATGTGCCAGCGTTCAGAATTGAATTAGAAGTTTCAAACGCAGCAATACCTACTCTTACAAGATATGTTGTCCAACAAGATCCACAAAGAATGTTGCCCAATCAGTTCCACGCGCCAGCAGCATTTCTATGTGGCGCCAAGCAGTGTGTTCTGTACTGTGTTGACAGTCAAAAGGACAACTCTAAAAAATCGGCTCTTTCATGTTTTTATTTGTTCAGTTTTGTCTTTTCTTTAAGAGATTTCCTTAATTATGATGCAGAGTTCATGGACATGATTTTCTACAGGTTTGGGAAATAGGAAAGAAATGCCTGAGCTTCAAAGGATTTAGTGTTAATGGCGGTATTCTGTGAAAAAACTAGTTTGTTGGGACCTCTGTGTAGCAGTTTCGATAAAGTCGTCAGGTCAAATGGTATTTGGGCCTCAATTGTTACAGATCCCTTCCAGAAATCATACCACAATCTGGTATATTGTAGAACTCCTGACCCATCCTCATTTTTATCACAACCGTTGTGTGTTTAATGCAAATTCTTAGTAAATTTGAACAAATAATACAAAGCCTTTTTGGAAAGGAACGTCCAGTGGATTGACTTTCTTCTGTTTGACCATTCATTTTGTGTACGTCTTTTGTATTATTACTATTATTTTATTTTTTTACTTGATATAAATAGGTACATTTTTATTTTGAGGGAATTACCTTTACCCAAAACTCATCTGTATCAATACGTTTGATCTGGAACTCAAAGCTATTAACTTTTAAAATGTTATTAATTTTTTTTTAAATTATTATTTAATATTATTTATTCAGTTTTTATATGTTTTTTTTATTTTATTTCATATTTGTTGTTGTGGTTTGAAGAATAAAATTAAGATGGACGCCTATGAGCCATTTTTAAGACATAAGACATTTTTAAGCTATTCCAAGCTCCTGTCCCCCTGACCACTTGACATCAACCTGATACAAACATTAACCATGTATTGACTATTGTTATAAATCTCTGCAAGCAATACTTCAGGTTGAATACGTATTATAAACTTCCACTGAAAACAACAGCTTTTCACAAAGATGTACCAACAAACGGACCAATTATAAAATTCGGGGATTTATAGAGTTTTAGTTTACTATACTGCAAATGACAAATTAAACCAAAAAGCGACTTGTGGAATATGTCGGAATAAGGAGTCAAAGTTTGTATACAGGGGTAAAAATTGTAGTTGTTCGAATTAATAAGGTATAGAGAGGTATAGAGAGTATCTGTGATCTATAGTTTTATACAATAGGCACAAAAGTTCAAGGTATCCTGGGTTAAAAGTTATGTCCAATTGGCTCCAAACTGGTTTTAAAATTTGTTCATTTGGTCACACTAGATACTAATTTGTATATATCGATTCTTTTTGACAGTTCAATATTGATTATGAGTTATAGTTCGTGACCTCACATAGCCCCAGTCACCATTTGCATTCTAATTATGCAACAAATATCATATATGGTGCACCCGTATATTGTGAGCTCATATACCAGTAGACCCTAAAATTTATAACAAAAGGGTAAATCTAAAATTTTCCCCATGTGACCTTGACCGTAATCCTTGAAAGGCGACGGAAACATACTTTCGGCTCATTCGACATCTTTCCCATTTCAATATTTTGACTGTGTAAAAACATTGCGGGGGGGGGGGTGGACCACATACATATTCTACTACTTGATTTTGGTAAACTTTTGATACGTTGTCTTAAGGTTTTCCCAATACAATTCTGGAGAAATAGATATGTGGCAAATTAGTTATGAGTCATATGTTTTCTTAATTTGACTGGCCTATCAATAACCTGAAAATAATGCAAGTGAATATTCATTTGTATAATGTAAAACGGACAATTTATACATTAACCATAAAGTACGATTATGTGTGCCATACTAATAATTCAAGGGGCGTCCCGTGTGGTTGTGGACATTATTATTGCAGTATTCAAGTAGTTATGGTGCTTCAACACATGCAATGTTCTCAACATAACACATGGAGTGCCAATGGGATATCACATTTTGATTTTGACACTTTGACATCAAGCCTTAACTACGGTTATCATCCACAAAACTGGCCAATGTCGTAGACTTTTAAGACCCCAAACTGACCTCTGCTTACTAATATTCAAATATTTAGATCATTGTAGCACTCTCATGTCTAAAGCTTTAAGTTGATACCAAAGTGATATGATATTGAAAGTAATGATTTTAACAGTACATAAGAAATATGTTATAAAAAGGGGGCTGGCCTATGACGTCATATTGTGGTCGGAAGTGTTGGGCACCCCTCTTGAAATTTGATTTACATCCCCAAGGAAGATTTGCGCCAAGTTTCAATGGCTTTGGTCCGAAAGTCACGATCTTGGTGAAAATTAGCACTTATCTACTTCAATACATGTGAATTTTCTCGTTGCACCTTTAAGTGACGGTACGACGTCTGGAGGTCTGGTAACCTTTTTTGCATGCTTTTGGGTGTCTCGTACACGTAACTTCTCTTACGCTATTTTTACAGATCCCTAGGTGATCGATAAACGAACGTGCGTAGGAGACGCCTCATGATAATCGCTTATGTTAACAGTTGCAACACATGGGTTTATTATCAGACGAATGCGTGTACTTGTCTTTGCATTGCACACATTATTCACTCTCAAAATTATAAACATTACAAACGTAACAAGGGGAAGCATTGCACATATTAGTGACGGGCGATAAGGGTCTACCACTGCTTTGTGCTGATCAGCTAATTTGAAAACTTCATAGGTTAATGCTCTTTAAAATAACATTGACGGCGTCTGTAATACTTATGCAAAGTTATGTGGATAATGAATATTGACAAATGGCGCACTGACCACTGATTTCATCAGTGATATTCACACCCCATTTGATTCACTCCATAAAAATAATTGGAGCAACTTCGGTGCATTCTAGTTATAAATGCCCAGTTAATTTTGTCAGTCTTTTCTCTAGGGAGGGCGTCCTGGTGTAGTGGCCATCCACTCGCTTTCACCAATGCGGGCCGGGTTCAATCCCCTTGCGAAGCCTGTGTCGTACGTGAATTTGGTTCCACGATCCATACCGCGTCCGCAGGTTTTCTCCGAAACTTCGGTTTCCTAATGTCATCTAACATCGGACTTCTTCCCATAAAGCCTTCCGTTGTCGTTCTGGATTTACTGTTGTGTTGTAGGCAGCCTAAGGCGCCCTAAGGCGCTCCACAGCCCCGTCCACAGCGGCGCTATTAGGCACTTCGGTTAATTTGCGCGCGTTATAAAAGTTAAATATTATTATTATTATTAAATTCGAAGAGCCAGATCCATGAAATAAACCCAAGAACGACCAAGAACCTAGAACCCGCTCTAGCTCGCCTAACAATCTTAGATTTCAATTGTTTCTCTGTTGGTGAAAAACGGTCTATGGCCATTTGTACACATTTTCACCCGCCTGATCCAACTCGGGCTATTTTTTGGGGCCCTCAACACTTTACGACACCTGCATATTTCCGTCGCAACTTTTCAGGACACCCACCCTTACTTCTCACCCTGCTGTCCTGATAAATCGTGCTTCTACCATGTCTACTGTGAGTTCAATTAAGCTTGACCATATATTTCATCATGTTATAAAATTACATTACCTGACAAAAGTCCTAAAGAACTGTTGTTTGACAAGCTGTGACCTAACGTCGTTTTTGGTGCAGACCAAGACCCATAACTTATTGTTGAACCTCTTCACATTCACGTTTTAGAAGAAACAAAAGCAAAGGGTATCCACGCTATATGCATAGTGCAATATGGTACCAGTGGCATTACTATAAAACCACTGTTTTTGCCTGATGTCCCTCAGGACCTCGGCTATAGAAACCACTATGTCTCGGATTCTGCATTGAAGTCTATGTCTTCTAGAGTTACATAGATTTAGCTCTATGATGTCTTACAGCAGATTTTTCATTACATGTTTTCTCTTGTGAAAATTATCCACTTACTACTAGTATTTTTGGAGTGTGTTGTTTGGTGTGTATGCGATGGCAATTTAGCATCGAACAAATCACGCAGGTTTTCAATTGTTTTAAAAGGCTTTTCTTTGATCTTAGTCTCTGCCAGACTGTCTTTTTTGATGGCAGTTTGGTTATATTATTGGTCAGGATAGATAAGGGTGAGTAACCAATAGGAGAGTTGTAGATATTTGTTATTATACTTCAGGTTTCTATTGTAAGAAAGTGATCAGGCCCTCACGTAGAGTTACACTACGGTGCGCAAGAGTGTTTTTCATGTACTGTGCGGTCTCTGATTCTTCGGAAATTTTTGCCCGCCTTATAAGAACAATTTTATTATTATTATATTTTTTTTACTTTTAAGTAAAATTTCTGGAGCAGTAAAAGTAGGGATTTTTTACCCTTTCCAGTTCGTAACTTGCCATACCCTTTTAATTACTCATCATTGGCCTGAACTATTAACCAGACTCACCCTCCAGCTCCGCATCTCATCTCTACCCGGCATGTGTTCAGGGTCAAACAGAGCTGGTGTCAAATACTCCTTTGGCAGTAGACTACATCTAAGTCCAGTTCAATTGGTTATAGATGAAATGCTGTGTTCAAGAGTAATTGATACATGTTGATTCCTAATGTATAAGTGTACGGGTACAAAGGCACATAGAAATGTCAGACTTGATGGAAGATCCATCATGGCGTGGCCATTCTACTACATGTTTACATTTAGCTCTGGTATCAGGACTCACACTTGCCCTTGTCATGTTGTCAAGCTTTCTTGTTATGGCCAGTACTTATATTTCTAGCTCTATATATAGGGCAGCCAATGTTGGTGCTATGTTATGTTTAAAATTATACCCACAGTGTAGAATACCTATAGATGTTTTGCAAGGCTCCATACTAATTACTATCTTGTGGATGATATTGATGCTCCTATTTGCGTCTCGTTCCATTAAATGCTTAAGTGCATGTATAAATACTATTTATTATCAACTTTACTCTTATATTGTTACTTTAGTACTGGTCAGTGGTCTGTATCTCGTTTGAGCATTCGCGCGTTCGATGTCGATTATTCTTTGCGGCATTTCCACATTTGATGGTAAATACGGCCATCAGGTTTTTAGTGCATAGTGTTTTATTCATGTTGTTCAAATTGGCTTGTTTTTTTTTTTTCTGATGAATCAGTATTATCTCGCTTTGACTCGGGATTGGTGTGGTCGTTCCTGTAAAGCCTAGTTCTACATATTGATATCTTTCGTTTTTTCCCATTTATTGTCTTCTTCCTCCATATTATAACTTGTCAGTGCAACTGGTTGTCCATATATATGCAATTGCCAAGGCCAACATGTCTGTCTCCATGTCTTGCCTTGTTTATACACTTAATGTGTCCTTTGTTTATTGGCCCTTGTCCTGCCCCGTAACTTAAAAGGGATTAACTCGATTTGCAATCCGAACATCAAAAAAATTAATCAAACTTCAATTTTTGTATTTTTGTTACTGGCATGGATATGAAAACATGACTGCAAGTGGTTGACTTGAAATCCTTGTATTAAAGACTACAATTCAGTACTTTTTATCTGATTCTTTATTTCTATATGTGCGTATCAAAATTCCGACTGGAGATAAAAAAAAAACCTCTCTTGGTGAATATCCCGATTTTTAAGCATGATATTGGGCACCATGATCATCACGAGTTTTGAACCCAATCACAAACATTATTTATCTTTGTTAATTCTGTGCTAGTGTAAACTCCACGCACTGTTTATTGTAGATTGTGAAACGCATCGCTGTATGCCTTTTTTGCGGGGACGTATGACAAATTTCCTCAATATCCTTCATTTTTTCACTACTTGTGGTTTGTTTCTACATTTAAAAACAGTTATAATGGAATTGACACACTTATCCCTTATTTATAAGTTAAAACAAATGCATTTCCACATTTTTTCGATTCTCTCGCAATATCGCTGGCTAATCCCTTTTTAAGTAATTATGGTGGCCATACTTGTTTGAACTTTTCTCTGCTTTGGTCCATAGGACGTATAGTGCTTTGTCTCCTTCCATTGTTTCTTTCTATTTTTGATATTTGGATCGAATCATGGTAAATAAATGAATGAAATCAATTAACACTTCTCCAAGGAAATCCTTTCATACTGGTTTCCAAGTTTTGCTTTTAAAAAAAAATCAGCAAAAAACATGGTTATCAATGTTTTTTTTCACTTGCAAAAACACCTCTTTGCCAGTTGTTGCTGTAAAAGTTTCAAAAAACTATTAGTCTTGATATTGTGTACTTATTTTTTTGGCAATAAAATGTTTGCATTTTTTAATTTTTAGTTTCTATGGCGACCTCGGCACAGTTTTTTCAAATACTTGTTAAATACCTCATCCATGATCATCACCAGGTTACCTTTATTTCATATATATAGGTCGGTGAATAACGCATGGTGTTCGATCTCTCCTAAACACGCAGTAACTTATATGGGGTGTTTAGCGCGGGCAAGTTATTGGTATAACGGTCGAGGTTCTGCACAAGATGTTAGGTCAGTCCGCCTAAGAACTTTCCTTTCATGAGTTTTGTTCACTTCTTTCCACCTTCGAATAATTATGAAATGTGCGTCAAAGTTTACTTGAACGCACTTAAAAAGCTCAAGTTTTTTTCTGGAAATACTTTGTGAAAAAAAGCTCAATCTAAATCGGAGTGGTGATAACACTAAAATCTTTTGAAACTGCAGAGAAATTCCCGGGTTCCATATGGTTTAGCAAGGCTGATTTTTTTTAAAGTTCTTTTTGAGTGATATCGGATTTTTTTCTGGCCCTCAGGTCTATTAATTTTGCTCTGATTTGTGGTCAGTTGTCGCGACAAGACAAAAACAATGTTCAATTACATTGAGTCACACTCCACAATGCGCACCCAGTTGGGAAATTTCACCTCAACAAGGTCATGTGATCCCAAAAATATCCTATTCTTAACACTAAAAGCCCTACTTTTTAACACATTTAGCCCACAAGGTGTACTTAAGGAATTTAGTTGGTAATGGAATGTTTGTGTTCTTGAACGTTTTAACACTTTTTATCCGTAAGTACTCGACTGGTTTAGTACAGTACAGTATAGGCACCATTGCAAGTGCATTGTGGGAGTGATTCAAAAACACCATTGGCATTGGTTGGTCCAAAACGGTAATAAGATTCGCAACGAAAAAAAAAAATGACGAATCATTTTATTCTTTGAAATATTCATACAAAATTTCATAATGATGGATCTAGCACCAAATTTAAAAGACGAAAAAACAAAAATGTTTTCTTGCGGGCCGGTAGATAGGGGAAACAATTATATAGATGTTATGATATTATGAGATTAAGGTATAAGTACAAGAAATACAAGGTGTATTACTACAACCGATTTGCAAAGCCTTCGATACGATCTCATTTACTTTCAGGTCGAACGTGCATTCCAAAAGTCCGAGGTATTATTAATCCGGCCAACTTTGATAATAGATTGACACTTTGTGTAATCACGTCTGATTTACAGTACTGGTAAATGGCAAGCCAACACCTTTCTTTTCGATTAGGAGAGGCAGGGTGACCCATTATGTTATCCCCTTATACTGTTTTTGATAGGTGTTCTAACTCTCAGACAAGATTAACATAAATACAAACATAAAAAGGGATAAGGGTAAAATAAATCGAATATAAAAATCACTCAATATGCAAATGATACGACACTGATTTTGGGTGATTTACAGTTGTCCCTGAAATCTGCATTATGAGTTAAAGATGGTGTTTGCAAAATTGTCAGTATTGTGACCAAATTTGGATAAAATTAAAACCAATTTGGATAGGTTGTAATAAAAATGCCCACAAATAAATAAACGACCGATATCAAAAAGCATTGGATGTGGGTACAAACGCAAGAATGAATGATAAAAAAATGTAGTGAAATTTCTTTTACTGCCCCGTTTAAACACCTTTTGTTGGCTGGAATTCCGGTGAATCTGTAAAAGTATGTACAGTAACCTATATAATAATGCTTTATGTGTGCAAGGCGTAGCCGTCGTCAAACACCTAACAGTTATCGAAAGTTGGACATTCGTGGCTCCTAGCAACATGATGCTGGTTTGACTTGGTCACATGTTGCGCTCCGCCTTCAGGTTTCGCGGTCTGCCCGTGTCATTGGCGAGGCTTGTTTTTGCGTTATTCTGCTTCTTGTTTTCATCCGAGTCGGTCGTGTTAACTTGTGTCCGAAAATCACGCCCTCCCACCTCTCAATTCGTTGTTTTATTGCTTTTAATTCGGTCTGTGCTCGTGTGGCTATGCTAACCCCTTTTGTAAATTTGCATAATGTAAACCCGTTATGTATTCTGTTAATGTTATTTTGTTATTTTTTGGTGGGATATTATTGAAAAACTTAGGCAAACGCCAAAAGGAGCTACAGCAAACGCTCAGTATAGGATAGTAAATTAATCTGATTTGTTGAAACAATTTGAAGGCAAACCAAATGGGGATAGATTATTTACACCCAGTTTTGAATTACTATTGAAGTCTATTTGAATTATGGATGCTTGATTGCAAATGCCAAAAGGGTGAGAGCAACCTCGTGAAATATTCCATGGAAGCTTTACGGCAAACCCAAGAGGCTAGAGCACACGCTCCGTAAATTGGTGCTATTACTATTATATTCATTGAGGCATTGAAGGCAAACGCCAAAAGAGGCGAGAGCAAACGCGCCGTAAGTTGTCCCTTTATTATTATATTAATTAGAATTGAAGGCAAAAACGCCAAAGGGGCGAGAGCAAACGCTCCGGAGAGTTGTGCTATTATTATTATATTATTAGACTTGAAGGCCAACGCCAAAGAGTGATAAGCAACGCTCATGTTTTAGAATGTCTATTTATTCAGTCATTCCTGAATTGTTGAACAACTTGAAGGCAAACGCAAAATGGCTCGAGCAAAAAAACGGCTCTTTAGGTTTTGTCTATTTAATCATTCAATATTTTTTGTTGAATAATCTTATCTCAAACATAATTATCAGTTTAGCTAGAGCACACGCTCAGTAGATGTGTGAACTTCAAAGGCAAACGCCGCGAGGAATAGGATTTATTTTCCTATACTATTTTGATATTTCAATTCAAATCTCAAACTGCTGCTTCTTTCATTATTGTACTAGTTCTTGAGTACTTATTTATCGCACACTATCTATGAATTTAACTTGTATATGGGTGAGAGGGGCACATTTTTATTAATGACCTCTCGAATGAAAAACTTATGAGGCCACAATGCCATCTGGCTTCCTTGTCTAGGAGTCTTTGCTAAGACAAAATCTGATATTTCACCATTGATTGTGTCCTTTACGGCACACTTACGGGACGACGGACAGACGTGTCGATTCATTCTTCAAACACCGATGTTTTCTTTCTTTCCTGAACGACTTTTCAGTTGCAAAAATAATTTATGAGAATACTAGCACTTATTCTTCACTTTTAAGCTATTCCTACAATTTCAATAATTTTATCTTTTCGGAAGAATCGGTTTTTTTCTTAATTTACGAAAATTTGGTACCAGTGTACATAACATGATTTGAATGGAAACCCGTAAAAGTTGTATTTCACCAGGAATTTGTTAGCAGAATTGCTGCAAGGAATTTCCTCTAAAATTAAGTACTAGTATTTTGTCCTTTAAAATGTAGTCACTTTCACTCGTATAATTGAACATAATCTCTATATTAATCCCGGTGGTCTGTCTATCTGTCTGTGTGTCTGACCGCGTCTATTTTCAAGAAAAGTCGGAGACCGAGGGTCGCATGTTCCTGAAACTTGGTGGGTGGGTGCCTCTTTATCGCACGAAGGGACAGAGGCATATTGGTTAGTGGATCACAATGTCATCGAGGGTCAGTCAAGGTCCAAAGGGTCAAATGGGGTAAACTTTAGTGTACATGGCCATGAAACATCGGATGGTGGGTCAATTTTTGATGCCAACAAATGTTAAGGTCACGACAAGGTCATAAGGGTCATTCAGGTCAATGAGGGTCAAATGGGGTAAACTCTGGTGTATCCAGACGAAACTTGGTGGGCGGGGTTGATTTTTGATTCCGAAAATATTAAAGTCTGACAGTCATCTAGGGTCAATTCACATGTCAAAGGAGGTCAAAGGGGTAAATTTTGGTATCTCCAAACGAACGTGTGGGGCGGGTTGATTGGTGAAACTTGGTGGATGGGTGGCCTTGACCGTCCGAAGACTGATTTTGTATTGGTTAGTGAAGGGTCATTCAAGGGTCCCTTTTTTTTTTTTTCAATGTCAAAGGCGGTCAAATGGGTTAAAATTGATGTATGGACATGAACATTGGGTAGGACCGCTTTTTGATGCCGAAAATTTTTAAAAGGTCAGGCAAGGTCATAGAGTCATTCAGGTCAACGGAGGTCAAATGGGTTAAACTCAAAGGAGGGTCATCAATGTCAAGGAGTCAATGGGGTAAAATTGATGTCTGACTGAAACTTAGTGGTAGGGGGCCGCCTTGTTGATGCCGAAAATTTTTAAAAGGTCAGGACAAGGTCCTCAAGGTCATTCAAGGTCAAGGAGGTCAATGGGTAAACTCAAGGAGGTCAATGGGGGTACATTTTTGTATATCCCAACGAACGTTGGTGGGCGGGGTTGATTGGTGATGCCAAAATCACGTTCATGAAACTTGGTGGGTGTGTGCCCCTTGACCGAACGAAGACAGAGTTTGTATTGGTTAGTGGATCAAAGGTCATCGGAGATCATTCGAGATCAAAAAGGTCAAATCGGGTAAATATTGGTGTATGGACATGAAACTTGGAGGGTGAGGTCGATTGTTGATGCTGAAAATGTTGAAGGTCACGACAAGGTCATCAGAGGTCATTCAAGGTCAAGGGAGGTCAAAGTCTATTTTCTCGGAGACCGAGGGTCGCACGTTCCTGAAACTTGGTGGGTGGGTGCCCCTTGACCTTCCGAAGACCTTTAAGGTCACGGCAAGGTCATCAGGGGTCATTCAAGGTCCAAGGAGGTCAAATGGGGTAAACGTTGGTATATGGACATGAAACTTGGAGGGTGGGGTTGATTGTTGATGCTGAAAATTTTGAAGGTCACGACAAGGTCATTAGGGGTCATTCAAGGTCAAAGGAGGTCAAATGGGGTAAACTTTGGTGTATCCAGACGAAACTTGGTGGGTGGGGTTTATTGTTGATGTCAAAAATGTTCACGGTCACGACAAGGTAATCAGGGGTCATTCAAGGTCAAAGGAGGTCAAAAGGGGTAAACGTTGGTGTATGGACATGAAACTTGAAGGGTGGGGTTGATTGTTGATGCTGAAAATTTTGAAGGTCACGACAAGGTCATTAGGGGTCATTCAAGGTCAAAGGAGGTCAAATGGTGTAAACTTTGGTGTATCCAGACGAAACTTGGTGGGTGGGGTTGATTGTTGATGCCAAAAATGTTCACGGTCACGACAAGGTAATCAGGGGTCATTCAAGGTCAAAAGAGGTCAAAACGGGTAAACGTTGGTGTATGGACATGAAACTTGGAGGGTGGGGTTGATTGTTGATGCTGAAAATTTTGAAGGTCGCGACAGGGTCATTATGGGTCATTCAAGGTCAAAGGTCAAATAGGGTAGACTTTGATGTATCCAGACAAAACTTGGTGGGTGGGGTTGATTGTTGATGCCGAAAATTTGAAGCCAGGTGATCGCGAAACCCGGGGACTGCCTAGTGGTGTATATAATAATGTTGATACTCAGTACTCGCGAAACCCGGGGACTGCCTAGTGGTGTATATAATAATGTTGATACTCAGTAAAACTTGAATAAAAGCT
Organism: Ophioderma brevispina; assembly: GCA_023653785.1. NCBI lineage: Eukaryota > Metazoa > Echinodermata > Ophiuroidea > Amphilepidida > Ophiodermatidae > Ophioderma > Ophioderma brevispina. Next base: position 39,321 of record JAMKCH010084827.1, read on the forward strand.
TCACTTTTGAATTTAGTCAGCAGGCCTGGAAAATTGTATTTTCCAAATTACAGGCAAGTACTGTCATTTTCTAAGACGTTTAAAGTATTTTACTGTAAATTGCACTGTATTCTTTACAGTGTACACGTATACCATTTTAATATAAGTGCTAATTGTTTGTATTACAATAGCCAATAGAAACAAATAATTTCCGGTAATAGGCCTACGCGTGATCAATTCACTTTAGGCCTAACCTTGCAGGACATAGGGTGAACCAATCCCATAATGCAATTTACCTATACTGTACTGTACAAAACTCATGTCAGGGATAAAAGGTGTACAAGAAGCTAGAGGACCACAAAACATGAGCTAAAAATTCAATAAGTACTAACACTTTGCATGGGGCGAAAATGAGTGTAAAAGTCAGGGTTTTTATGTGTTAAAGGTCCATGGACATGGCTGAGTAGACATTTCTTAATTTCTTAGATTTTCGTACCTCAACAGTATCCTGATCATATCGCAACACAGATTTTTAAAAGTGAGCATCGGGAAAGTATAAATTTCAAGGATAAAGATGCTGGAGTTGGATTTGCCCCGTTAATGACGTCAGCCTGAGTAACAAGTTGTAAACAAAGCTCACATCGTGACACGTGCACAGTGCCCTGCATAACAGCAGGACCAATAGGACATCAACACGATGCATGACTTCATGACATAGGCCTATTGCATGACGACGAAAAAACGGTGATCTATAGTATTATGTATCATTATTTAAACAATTATTAAAGCGGCACTGGAACATTTTCACAAAATATGAAATTTCTTCAATTTGCTCTCAATTGATAGTCTAGGCCATTGGAAGAACAGAGATATATTTTACACATAAAAATAACATACCCCAAAACAGATAGGGACATTGATATGGGGATAAAGACATCCAGGTAATTTGTAGGCCAACTTTTAAGTTTTCCATAATTTTAATCAACAAATTTGTATATTACATGAATATTTTTGACTCGTACTCACTGATATTAAAACCACAAAGGTTATAGACCGATCAAACAGTGTGCATAGCATGGGAAACATGCATACGGTATGCGTGTTCTTGTGTCAAAAGCCATTTTCGTCGTCTACTGAATTTAACGTCGCCGGCGACGTTAAATTATAAAATCGTTCTCTTTACCCATAAGGAAGTTGATTTGGTCTTAATCATTTCGGGTGAGGGCTTTTGTATATAAAAGCCTTACAACCATGCAAAAATATCGATTTTGAAAAATCTTAAGGGCGCATTATTTTTCAAATGTGCCAGTGTCTCTTTAAATTAATTCAAATTTCGAAAATTTACTGTGTGAAACACCTGGGGCGACGAAGTCTGGTCTTGTTAAGTGGACAAACAAAACCCAATCCAGGTATCTCTTCTTGTCGGTTTCTTTGTCTGGGAACGTGAATAAAGCTAAATCTGTTCTGATTCTCCTTGTCGGTACGGTCACCGCTGGTGCAGCCGTCGACAATACAGCGCATTATTATCGTAATTTTAAGGCATCAAATCAAGAAAAATTATGCCATATGATACAACACGTACGACGCATATCGCGAGAAGTCAACTGTGTACGTATGCAAGAAAACTGGGCCACGCGCACGTTCCACGATGACGATCATGACGCGTATCGCGTATTTGTTACTCGGGCGTCACTTCTGGGTCACCTTGCCAGCGCGTAATCCCTTTCAGTTTGGATTTCCTTTGAAAGCTTGTCCAAACCACATGATATTAATGCCCAAGTTTTTATCCATAGACGGTTTCCTCATTACGGCTTCATGCAGATTTTACTTTGCTACCAATACATACTATGATTGAAACCATTTTTTGGTGGATTATAAGTATTGTAATGATATTTAGGGTCAGGATACGGATCCGACGTTGAGATACTCATACACATACACATATAAAATGGAGGCAAAAAGACAATGAACTTGATTCACACAATAATAGACATGTTTATTGAACATCAACAACAACAGACAAGCACTGCCGCTATAACATTAAACGTCTAGTCACTAAACAAATAAAATGGTCACGGTAACGCAAAGAAAAATAATACGTGTGGACTGGACAAGCTTCCGAAACAAAAGTGGCATCCGGCTGCTGCTGCGTCGACCCGCGGTAAAGTGAAGCCCGCCTCACAAACAACACCGCATCAGCCATGGGGGACGTCGCCGCAAGAGGCGACGCACCTTTCTCGTCTCCCAAGCCTGCTGAGCAGGAGGCGGGGGCTCACTTGGTTGGTTCGCGTTCGGTAGCCTTTTTGTGCCTCCGGGCGGGTGAGGTGGGAGGTTGGTGTAAAATACACCGGCACCAGCCCTTGGTTAGCGCAAGAAAAGTGTGGGTCTTAGAATACCCATAATTCCCAAAGTATCGCATCGGCAGAATTCACCGTTCTTACCAATGACGATTATACGTAAGATGCACGTCACGAACCATCTCACGCAGGAGATGAATGATGGTTACACCACTTATCAAAATGAGCAATCATTCTTATTTATGTTAAATATCACGATTTCGAACGTAAAGGCAGCACAGCATATTTGGCCAAGGAATTTTTGCGGACTATATTTGGGGATCAAAGATAGTATTTCAGCTTTTCAATCGCATTTTTGCGTGTTTTAACAACTCGAAATGATTAAACTTGCATTGAATAATACGATATACCCACAGGGTTCATGAGCCATTTAGATAAAATCCACATTTTGTTATTTACCTCAAAATATACCAAGTCCATAAACCTGACATAAACCTTGAGAGCAATTTGCAAGAGCATGTTGCCTGGCTACTCACAAAGTGCTGTCAATGTTTCCCTGTCACAGCCAGGCCTGG
>JAMKCH010084828.1:0-51905 GCA_023653785.1 Ophioderma brevispina
TACTAGGCCTAATCTTTTCAGCTTGAAATGTTTCTTGGGGTATAAAGAATTTTGACCCTCACATGCAAATTGGGTTTAATTTGTAGTCACATGTAACAAGAAATACGAACCACATATGTTTTGCGAAAAAGTGACCCATTTTTGTGATTTCTGCTTAGAAAAGAAAATCACAATTTTAACTTGTTTTCTAAAATGATCTATAGGAAATGGGACTGGCTCATGTTTCAATTTCGAATTAGCTGTAGGCCCAGACCAAATCATATTCGTGAGCCCCCCCCCCCACCACCACCACACCACAACACAAACCATTCGAAAGATGCAAAAAGTAGCTTCTTTCCATTTTTGAATGCCATGCCCTACCAGCAGAGCTAATTACATTACTAGCACTCTGTTGACATGTGAAGTATTATCCACTTGGGTGATGTCATCCTAGGTAAACCTTGCGCAAGTGACAGATGAACTTGGCAAAGCTCGAATGGTCAGCCGACCAAGTATCTGTGTTAGTCCCGAGTATATCAACCACCTCCTTGAATAAACCATAAGCCACAATCAGAGATCATTTATGTTTGATATGTCCAATTTTATTCTAGTTTGAAAGGGTCCCAGTTCCATGCTAATAATCGCCTCGTCTCCAGACCCCCGTTTTATTTTCCCCGAATGGGGGGGTGTCTGAAGAAAGCTTCTATTTTCACATTTACCCTGTGAAATCTTAGGCTAAAGGTTGTTTGGTTTGGATGTTAATGAGCAAAAGAAGCCCCTCCATGGTTGGTGACCATATATATTAGGCTAAATAGGTACTGTACAAAGTGATAATTTTCACGTGTTAATTTTCTGTGCTCTGCATTTGCAGCATTTTTCACTTGTTTTGAAAGTTTTGCTTTTTGTTCAGCTATCCTACATAGACTTACACACAAAATAAACAATTTTGTGTGTTCCTTAATTTTTGTCACTTGCTCAGAAGTGGGTTGAAAAGCATGAAAATTACTGGTGTGGAATATTTCCACTTTAATTGTCAGTATTTTAATAGGCCATATGGTATAATGGGGCCCAACTCTTTCAATCAAGATGAAATACCTTATTAAATTGAAATCATCCCTAACTCCAATTGCCTAACCGCACGGCAAAAGTAGGTGACAAGTGGTTTGACCGACCCCTTGTTATTGTGATTTGCCCATTTATCAAGCATACTGTTGTTAAATCCCATAAATTTTTTCCTTCAAGTTCTTCCTGCCAGGTGTTAATCTTTTAATATGTACCCCGGTATTTGTATTGGTTTGTATTTTGATTCTGTTTTTACTTGTATATGTATCTCAGTCATTCGCAAAATCCACCTTTGGGTGGAGTTCAGCCGATTTGCATGTGGAATATTAGTATTCTTGGGAAATTCCAGGCCAGTCTTTTTAGGCCAAGTTACCTGGAAGATACATTACTGGGAAAAAATTGTGGTGACATGATCCTTGAGTTGTATGTGGTGTCAATTGAGGTGATCAATTATGTGTGAGGTCAGTGTCTCAATAATGAAATTTGACGTCAATTGCTATGATATGACGTTAAACTATTAAATTAGAAAGTGAAGAGTTTGGTTTTCCTCAGAAGATTTTCAAAGTACCTAATAGGGATCTGCTGAAAATGTTATTTTGACTGAATCAATGTTAGTGACGAATGTTGGGACTTCCATTACACACAATATTCAAAAGGGGTAGAGAGTTGGGTTGAGCAATTTTTTTAGTCAAATGAGTTGAAATGAGTGTGGGTTTCAAAAGTGGCAGACAAAAGATAGTTGTGCTTTACTATCCACTATGAAGTTAATTTTTTTTCACCTTAACCATGCTATTGTAACTTGACGATTTCAATTACCCATTTCAGGTCAGCGTGAACTTTTCACAACAGACTGGGTGCAAGACATGTTGAAAAAATACAATTTTCACCTTTTTCATTTTGTCAAAAGTTCATCTGAATTTGCGACAATTTCCAGGAAGATGGAAATGTTACTCAAATTAGCCCTTTTCAAACAGAAATAAGGAGAAAGTTCAAAAAGGGCAAATAGTCATTGTTTGTTTTTTTTTTTCTGTCACAAAATCAGTGCTTTTATTAAGCAAACAAAAAAAAAGTGTCAGAATCACAGTGAGCCAATAAGGAAGCCAGACAGTAAATATGTGAGGCACAGATTTCCACAAAATCAAAATCATATTACCGGTGGCTCACCTTTTACAAATAGCTCGAAAAACAAGACCAAACAAAACAAAACACACACAACACAAAACACAGAGACACAAAGAAAACGCACAGGTCACATACAACAAAAAACAAAAAGCACATGCCAAGAATGTCCAAGCTTAAAAATACCGCCTCACCCAAAAGGAAAACAAAAAGTACAAGAAAAAAATAAAATAAAGCATTTTTTTTTTTTTTTTTTTTTTTTTTAAAAATTCTTAAAATGTTGTTCAGTTTATCATGTTTGTGCCCAATTCTGTACTCAGTTTTAAATTTATTTTAACCAAATCAAGGAACGCCTGAAAGCGGGGATTTCATTTTTTGAAAATTTACATCTGTGATAGAAAATTTAAGATAGAGAACTGAGGTAATGTCATACAGGTGGCATGGATGAGTAGTCTCTTCATCTATCACAAACAGTTTTTCACATTTGGCAAAATGCAGCCTTTCACCCAATTTGCTGTAAATAAAGCTACATAGATTACCCACAATGGAAGGTAATGGATTCAACTGAATATACAGACAACAATTTGAAGAAATACTCGACCATCTTATGAAGGAATTGGTTTGTGAAATAGCCCTATGAAACAATTTTGAAATAAAAAGATCTCAGCTGTGTTTCAATGGTGCAACTTGAAGTTATATCATGGATGAGGGACCAATACAATATCACCCTCCACATCCAGTTTTTCGTACCAATACATTCAGTGTCTACTGGGCTATCGAGAACCTTTTAATATACTATAAGAATGCCTAGATACTTTATTAACAATATTTTCAAAAAGTATTCTCACCAATTTGCTTGGTTATAAAACCAATAATCTTGAAAGTACCTGTCTATGGAGAATTATACTTGCGCCTATCTTTAGTAGAGATATATACTCAAATCACCTAATCATCAAAAGTTTTGGCAAAGTTATAACTCTATCCAATCCGGAGTAAGATAGCCAAGATCCGCCAATCCGCATAATTAAAGAATGCTTAGATTTAAGTCTAATATTCTTATTAAACCAGATAGGATCCGAAGAAAATTAATTCCCTATCCCAAATTCTCCTTAATTTTGTCTCTATATAAACACCAAATTTGTATGGTCTCAGCAAGCTGGGAGTTTTTCAAACAATGGAGACCACACGTTGGGTCCAGTTTTCCAAAGAATTGTAATATTCTGGTGAAACTTTGAAAGGACATACCTCAATAGCCTCCAAGCAAAACAATAATCATGGTCAAGCAATTGCAAATAGTCTGTTGAATTGTCATTTTGACAGCAGTCTTTCTAGTTTGTGTGAAACTTCGTTTTATTTTTATTTGCTAATTTGGTAGTCTTATACATCCATGGGAAGAATTATTGTCCCATTGACAAACATAACTGTCCTCACCCCCAGTAACTTGCTCCATATGGACAGGAGAGTTTTTACTACAATCAATAAAGCTCGTCCTTAGGATTCCGTTTTACATATTTGCGCCAGTTTTTAACACAGTTGTGCCCAATTGGGATTTTTTTCTATTTTCTTTATTTGAAATGAAAAAGGAAGAGTTTTACGTACATCAAATTAAGCTTTTAACTTGGGATGCAGTTTTTAACATATTTGTGTCCAATTGGGCGCCTTTTCCTAATTTTCTAATTTGAAATTTGGGTGCTTCAAAACAAATTCTTGAGGGTGTGGTAAACATCCCACACCTTGGTAAACGTGTTACAAAAAAAGGCTTGGTAAGACTAGGGTTAAAATCTATTTTGTGATCGTATACATTGTATTTGACATATATTCCATGAAACAAACAAATAATGTGCAATTTCCCAAAACTTGAAAATTCATGACAAATTCTGTGAATGAAAATAACAACGTACATGTATCACGGCGCAGAGTTCAAGAAGACGCCAATTAAGAGCCTCATCAGCAGGAATCTAGGGACATAGTCAATAATCTAGTAATGCCCCTAAGGTGTCCTTCCCCCCTTCATAATGTTCATAACTTCATGATTGGTGCTGTTTAGTGATCATTGATTAAAGCTTCCGGCTGTTCTTTTTCCCAGGAATAAAGTTTAAAGGTCTATGGCCGGATCGATAATAGCCTAGTCCCCGGGGACCCCAGATTTTACCGGAAAGTGGTCAAAATTTGGTATCAGAAGAAGCTACTATTTCTCATTTTACCATGTGAATTCTTAGGGTACTAGGATGTTTGGTTGGATGTTATGAGTGAAAATATGCCCCATTTGTCGCCCAATTTAATTTTACACAGTACTCTATGGGGTACAAAATCAGTTTTTTGCTTCACTTTCAAACGGGTCGAAATATTGGCGTGAAAATTTACAGAGGGGTTTTTGGGTTTGAAAAGCCATTCTATCAAGGATCAAAAAATTTAGAGACTTAATAAATCGGGCCATCCGCCTTAACCTCAGGAAAAAAGGTAGTTTCAATTTGTGATGAAAATTATTACAAAGTTAATTGATTAAACCACTGATTTGAGCCTGGAAGCCACTGAGGTTTAAAGAAGCATCTTACATGATTACAGGGTGTGATAGAGTCTTGAGCAATGTGCACTGGTATTATCATGTCATAGCCATGCACTTGCAAAACAGCTTTCCATGGAATTTGGCCTGGAGAACGCTCAGTTGCTGGACTGGTTAAATTTGACAGAAAACATATGAAAAATTAGTTGAAGTTTTCCACTGCCTGTTTAATTTCACAGGTTATGATTAAGGACATGGTATGGTAAAAGGATGACACTTAAATGTGATAATAAACAGGGGGTTATGGTTACTCTTGTCAATAGAAATTTGTATCCAAGATAACTTGTGAGGTACCTGCCAACAAAAATTTGTTTCTAGAAACATTATAATCCCATCAACATTTACCAACATCAAAAATACTTGTAAATACAAAACTGGTATTCTAAGGAAAACAGTTTCCTGTTGAAATATGGCTGGTTACCAGTAATTTTCCCAACACAGATGTTTAGCTAATGAAAGTCATTGTGCATGCAACTTTGATAAAGAAGCCAAAATTTGAGGATGGGGGACCAGTCAAGACAAGAGTGTCCATGTGTTGTTGAGTTGAGATGTCTTTACTCTCAGATGGGGTTCCCCTTTGTTAGAGGGGTAAGACGGCTACTACGTCACTCATGGCTGAGAAAATACTGTGAGATGTACGTTTCTCTTGTTTACTGGTTGACGATCTGAACTTGATGTGGTCATTTGCTTGAGTAGTTTTTAATTGCTATTTATGAATGTAAGATCACATGACTACTGTATCTGTGAGTTTGCATGATTTGTTATGTTGTTTGAAGTTGGCATGTTAGGGTCATTTGTTTTAGTGTACTGTTATCAATTATTGGCCCTAGTGTAAGCTTGTTTAACATTGCTTTGGTAAAGCGATCTGGCGAAAACCGCCACCATGGTGGACAATTATATTTTGAGTTTTACTATCAATGCCAGAGTCTGAAAATATTCAAGTTCCATAAACGGTTTACTTATTTTTCTTTGATACACACATCAAAAGTTGTGCCTTATACAATCTGACACAAAAAGAAAGTACAATATAGCCAGATTTTAAGCCATTTTCTATCTTTTTCAAAAAACTGTCCTGTGCGGAAATGTGGCGGAGTTTTCACAGATCACATCACATTATGGAACTGTCATAGAAGTGCCATTTTTTGCTGGATTAAGTTTTTTCTGGATATATTTTAATATACTAAAAATTTAGTTTCATAAAAGTAGCCAATTACTTAGTAGGTGATGTTGTGTGTATTGTTAAGTTACTGTTAAAATGAGTAATTTTCGCTAGGGATTTAATTTCCGCTAATTTCGCTAAACATCCAAATTCGCTAAATTAAATCCCTTGCTAAAATTAAAATAATTTACCAATTGAAGCTAATGTAAATGTTCTAAATTGAAACTTAAATCCCATTCAAAATTGGCTGCGCTTTAGAAATTCCCTAAAGTTTTGTTGGCCGCCAAATTAACTCATTTTACAGTATGCAATTGTTGGTGGTTCAAAAGGAAAATGAATATAAGTGTGAACATTTACAGGTACTAGTTTTGTTATTATAGTAAAACTGTTGACAAATGACTCTTGCTTTTACTTTACTTACCCAAGGTATTAATCAACTTTGCTTGCCATTTTTCAATTTGAATTAAAAAACATAATAATATTTCAAATAGTTCAGATTTTGCCCAAAATGTTGACACTCCACAATCCTCTTTTATCAGAATGCAAACAATTTTAAACAGTTTGCAACAATGAACATTTACACAGTACATGTGTTTAGAATTGGAGTTTTTGAGTAAATTTAGCATGTTTGGAAGTGAAGTCTCGGACGCATGAGTCCGAGTCCGATTCCACTAAGCATGAGTCCGCGTCCGAGTCCGAGTCCAATCGGGCCTGAGTCCCGAGTCCGCATGTCTGAAGTCCTGAGTCCCATGGGACCGAGTCCCGAGTCTGAGTCCGAGTCCGGCAGGTCCGAGTCGAGTCCGTGGAGACCGAGTCCAAGTCCAGAGAATGGGGCTTCAAACATAATTCAGACACCTAAATAGCGCTACTTTAAACATTATAGAGTAGGATTAAATTACTTGGACAGGAGTTATGCAACGGCCGAACCTCGTATAGCGCAACAAGCAACACATATGATTACTTTGGGCCATTACGCATCTTGAAAACGGTTGCAACCTTCCTCCTGCTCACACGCAGACCATGCGTTTGCTTGTGTTTTGTACCTGTCCAACAAATAATCAGACTTATTCCTTATGAAGATGTAATTAGCCAAAATGTCTTTTAAAAAAAAATTTTAAACCCTTAATTCAGCTTGAAAATAAAATAATCACAACTCTAATCTTGCAGAACTGAAGAAGATAGAAGTGAAAAAAAAATACCTCTGAATATGAAACAAAAATAACTTTTGAAATACTGTAAAATTGCTTTATAAAAAAACATGTTTGTGGCAATAATTAAAAAATAAAAGCATGTTTTTTCTGTATAGGCTTTGTGCAGTAACATTTCCTCCAGGCTGCTCACACATTTTTCATTTTTTTTTATTCTAAGTTGAAATTTTTTAATTTTTTACCGGACTAACCGACTCAATCCTTTGGTCCGAGTCCCAGGGTTGAGTCAAGTCCGAGTCCAGCAGGTCCTAGTCCGAGTCCATGGGGACTGTCCCGTTTCTTTCCTCACAATCGCCTACCTTTCTTCTTCTTACTGTCCCTCCTATCCCGCCTCCTTCTTGGCTACTCCCTTTTGCGTTTTCTTCTGCGCGTGAGTGATCCTAGGTCCCCAAAGTCCGATTCCACTAAGCATGAGTCCTAGTTCCAAGTCCGGACTCGGACTCACCGTTTGAGTCCGAGTCCGGACTGCTCCAACTCTGAAATGTAGCCCTTTGGCCAAGATATGCCCACACATGTTATTTAACACCTTAAGTGTAATTCAACAGTGTGTGGGCCTATTCTGTGCTCAAAATAGTAGGCCTATATACAAGATGGAAATGCTATCAATGGTCCAATGAATTGTTAGCAATCAACAGTGCGTTCTCTGTGATGCCTCTTATTGGTTTTAAATGCATCCCCCAAAAATTAATCACGCAGGGCCTGGTGGATTGATGGGAGTGGTATTTCCTGATAGTTTGAATTTGTACTGGCTTCTGTACAACCCGGGACTGGATTCAAAGTCATGTACTTACGATTCCCTGAGGGGAAACACTTGGTAGGTAACATTTTGTAAAAGCTTTGTGGTACTGCCAGTTTGCTTTGTTCACAAAAAGATGCTTGATTTCTTGTCCGTTTCCTGTAAATAAGAGGCTAGTTGTTATCATTGCTGACTATTCTTGTTTTAAGTATGTGTAACCTACTTGTCTTTGTCATCATTAGTAATTTCAACAGATGTAGGGCAGGGATCATTTTGGTTGTTAGTAATTTTGAAATGAGGGAGTTGGGGAAGTGATTAATTATATATTTCTGGCCTGGGGCTAGTTTATTATTAGCAATTGGGCAAGCCAGAATTATCATAATCAATATAAAATGTGGTCCACCTGTCGTATTTTTTTGTCATCGAATAGTTGTTTCTATTGGCTATTTACCGAAAATAGACGGATAAGGCGATTAAAATGTGCTCAATAGAATTGACCTCCCTCACCGTTTACTGGTAATCAACCCGCAAATTTTTCCTCCTTCCGAGGAAGGAAATACGGTGTCACTTACTACCGGTAAACGCCAATAAAACACACTCCGTTCCGTGACAGTATGCGCATGCAGTGCCGAGGAAACGGAAATTAGATCATCCACTTATCTTTTTATCACCTTCGTGCGTTCGTCAGATACGATCATAGGGGGGCCCCTACCCCGTGGGGTGGACCGAAGCATAGAAGATATGAGGCCAGGATTGTTGGTGCCTGCCTCATCTTCCGCCATCGCCGTCTCCTCAAGCCGTTTGTACACCCCATGGTACCTTTGGAAACCCTTATGCGACGTTCAACGAACATTTAACCCTCTTACTTTTGATGTGGTTTCTGTCAAAATCGACATCATCCTACTAGTCGCAGGTCCCCTCTATCTTTCTGAAAAGGTGAACCCCCAATGCATTGATCTCAATGTACGACCTTTTGCCGGCAAAGTTTTATGTGAGTTGATCGACAGCAGACAGGGAGTTTTACCAGCGGGTTTAACTGGTACAGCGCCCAATATAACTGACGCCGACCAGTCCAATCCAACCTTTGCCTTGGCTCTTTCCCGGTAATAGAATTTTACCGGTGAAATGCAGGATCTTCAATAGAAACACGCAAAGAGAGCCATCTGGTTTTTGTCCTGAATCCCTGTAATGAGCCATCTGATTGAAGTGGTTTATGTGGGGGTAGTTCAGGGGGATACAAAAACTGGGGAATTTGGTGAATCTCCTTCTGCAGGAATGCACATGCCTCCCTAAATCTGAGCTGCTTGAAACTTTTATAACTGAACCTAAACAGGTCTGATTGCAACCATAATTGTTTCTTCCCAGAAATTTCCGGTTTTTTTTTAGCTGGTGGTGAGGGGGTTACAAGATCCAAGTGGGGGGCAAGTATTGTAAGGTTGACAAAGTTGAACTTACCATGGAAGATGACACCCCTCCGCAAGCATTTCTTTAAAAAAAATATGTTTTGTTTGACCCAATTTCCAATCAGTACTAGTTTGTCTTGATCACATGACCATTAAAATAAAAAATGACTCATCAAATATAAAGTAGTATAAATTTGTAAATCTCAGAAACAATGGGCAATGCATATCAACAACAACAGAAAAATAGCCAATCCCGTTAGGTCGAGTGCTCATTTCTTTCTTTTACTTCTTCGTCTCTGGCATTTGGCCAACTCCCTCATATTTGAATTTTGCGGGGGGAGGGGGGGGGATTGCCATTCCCCTCCTGCACAGTGAGTCTGTTTATACTTCCCAGCATAAGCCTTACACATTTGAGTTAAAGTGCCTTGCCAACGAACACATTGGTACAGTGGGTTCGAACCTGCAACCTTAATTATGTTAATGATACAGACCGCAGATCCAACTGTGCCACACCAACCAACTCTTATTTTCCCCCACCCCACTGTGTTGGGTCCAAAAAAAGCTTGTAGCTGTACCCCCCCAACATCCCCATAATTAATCAATGGGTCATAATTTCCCTACCACTTCCCCCTTTCATCTGAAAGTTCTTTCTATAAATGCTTGAGGTGGGGGGGGGGGTCATTACAAGATTTGATGATTGTCATTGTAGTGCATTAGCTTAATGTAGAAACCAGATTGCAGGTAACTCAACTCACCATTCTGATATCATACTCCTCCCTAATTATTTATGTAGAAATATTATGTTGACCCTTTTTTCACATTTATCTTATTTTAACAATTCGTCAATGTTTCTGTTTCTTTGTGTGTAATTTCTAGAGTTATAATTTGATATGACAAAACAATAATTTTGATCTAACAATGGGACAAAGCTTGAGGGAAAACTTGCGCCCGCCCTCCGGGAATAAAACTACACGTCGGTGCCTCATGTGTACGTTGTATGCCTTTTGTGCTTCCACCACGTCTTTCCCATTTTTTTCCTCCTCTTGTCAACAAAACCAACCATTTTTATTGACAAACTAAATGATCAGTGACATGTTCCTGTGCACTTTGTATTATGCTGGCTCTGGATGTCAACTTTCTCCCATAATACATCAGGAAATATCTTACAATAGGCTGTCAAACCTTTGTTGTTGTTTTTTTTTTTTTTTGGGGGGGGGTTCCTGTGGATTTTGGATTCACCTAACCCAAAAACTGTTACTAATTCTGATGCTTGCTCCAAGAGAGTGGACATCTTAGACCAATTTGCAATATTCACTTCACTAAAAGTGTTTTATGTGGGCCTCCACTATTCTACAAATTTTATCCAATCAGTAGGGATGACACTCAGATGACCATGGGCTGGCCAATCATGTCCACACGGCATTTGTTTCATATCAATCACTTTTCTTTGCTTTATGGATGGACATTTTCCCGGGGAAAATAAGTAGGAAGTTTTGTATTTTTAAGGCTCCCCAAAAGCCTGCATGGGGTGGGTTTGAACTGTAATGTGGGACGTTCTGAAAAGCATTGGTTATTAAAAGTCCATGTTATTGCTGGTCTGAATTTGATGTGAAAGGAAACTTGTGTCTGCCATTATAAAATTTCTTTCCTCCTCCTCCCTATTAGATTCAAGGGGATCCTTTCTTAAAAAATACTGTACAACAGTCAGGGGTCTTTGTTTTTTTTAAATCGGAAAACTAGAGTGATATTGCGAGTCAAATCTCTAACTCTAGGAAGAAGGGCATTAAAGTTAGAACAAATTTGAAGGTGTATTTTATGATCTTAGCAACTTCTCTCGTTTATAAATGGTTCAGGTAACATATCTTTGAGGGGGAAGAGGCTGACTCCAAAAATTTACTTGATTGTAATTCTATTACTCTCTAAATATAAATGTGTGAAAATTCTACTCCCCAAAAGAGTTAAACTCTTGCAAACCACTCCAAAATGAGTGGTTTTGTACTTTAAAAGAGTAATTTCCACTCAAAGAGTGAAAATCACTCCCAAAAGAGTGGATTTCCACTCGTTTTTGTGTGGTCCTTCGTTTAACTCCTCAAAAGGAGCCGTCCTTCGTTCAACTCAAACGAGTGGAAATCCACTCTTTTGGGAGACATTTTCACTCTCATTGATTTTTTGATTATTTGAGTGGAAATTGCTCTTTTAAAGTACAAAACTACTCATTTTGAAGTGGTTTACAAGAGTTTCACTGTTTTTGAGAGTGAAATTTTCACTTGTTTACATTTAGAGAGTTGTGAAGTTTGATGTCATGAGCAAATGTTTGTATCACAATTTGCTTCACAGCCCACTGTGTTGTATTCTGTGCATCGCTGTTTATGGACAGAAAGCACAAAATTATGAATTTCCTCCCAAGTAGATCAAATCTGCCCATAAGAGTAGGCATACTAACTATACCATAGTCAAAAGTTCAAACTATATTATAGAGATAGATCATCATGTCAATGCAAGGAGGTCGTAAGTGCAATAGCTGCCATTTGTCAGAAATTCCCAGCAAACATACCATTATGCCAAGTCTTTAGTCAGTGGCTCTTGAAATGATTCGTCAGGCGACAGAACCATTTCAAGAGCCACTGACTCAAGGAAAGATCAATGAGAGCTATCCTAACACATGGCAGCTCACAGATGTATCACACGGCAGCTATCGCACATGGCCTTGTTGCACTTCAAGACGAGATGCTTTTTATAGGCAAGTCGGGATGAGGCTGTCTATCGCAAAATGTCGTTTTCCATTTTTGGCAATCCTTGGCTATTATTATACGAAACAATTTCAAATAGCCCACTGATTCTTATGTCCAGCTTAGAGCTATGGATCCCACTTAAGGGTGATGGCCTGATTAAATCTATTTTTCATCTTGATTGAATGACTTGGATCCCAATACCCCAAATGCCAAATTTCATGCCGATATTTCGATGTGAATGCTACAAACATAATTTTGTGAGCACATAGAGCACTGTAAAACTAATATTAGTCAACCAAAATGAGGCACTTTTTCACTCATAACATCCATCCAAAATCTTTTAGTCTGGGTAAGTGAGAAAAATGTTAGCTTTCTTCAGACACCAATAGTTTGACCACTTGTCACATCTGAGCGATCAGGCTGGAAAAAAAAACCTGGACAAAAATTTCAAATGGCTAATCAGAATTTTTTAAGAACATTGGACATGCAGTGAGGCATAATTGTCCCACTAACAGGTCTGGAATTAAAAAAAAAAATCAGGAATGGAATTTTCCAAAATAATGTATTTTTATGGGGGAAAAAAAACCCTCCAAATATCAAGATTCCACTAGAAGATAGAAGATGCTACCTAAAATTGTACAATTTTAAACACAATGCTAAGATAATTATGAGACTCGCATACTGCTTTGGTAGAAAACACCCTAGTTCTTGAGTCTAACTTTTGAAAACTTTCTCAAGAAATTTCTCAAAACTCTTGTACCAATTTATCAGATTAAATCCACAAAGTTGACCCCTACACTAACGAGGGAAGATCAAGACACCAAAGTCACATAATAGACCGAGCTCCCGTGGCTAGCAAAGATTACAACTGTCATGTACACCAAGAGTAGCCTCTCTGATGGACTTGACATGTAATTGACCTCGCTAAGGACATGAGTGAAACAAGATAAGTTGACCTGAGGAGGACAACGCTAATGAATCCTACTGACAACAATTAGCGTGTCGTCCTCCCATGGGGTCTAATCAGACATGTTTCTCCTGGATAACCCAGGGGATAATCTGCAGAGAGCAGTAACCTATACCATAATACATTGCAGTGTACCTATACTCCACTGTGCTTAAGATTAAAATGAAGGGTCATGTAGTCTATAGGCAAATAATGCGTCTGTGTTTGGAAAAACTTGGTGTACCTCACCAAAAAGTTGCGCTAAGAACTGCATAACACTTTATTTCAAAAGTGTTGTGCTGCATTGTGATTCAAACACATTCATGGTCCATTAGTATAGAACAGTGGTCAGATGGTCAACTAACCAATCGGAGAGCTGTATTTTCAATGACAGGCAGTAGGTAATGAAACCAAGTAAAAAAGCAGCGGCTGCATGAAAGGAGCTGACAACTTATCAGTCCTTGACTGGTTTCGCGGGTTGGGCTTTATTCTGTTCAAATGAAGCGGTACTCGGAGTCTGAAGCGCTTCATGGGTGGGTGTGTGTGGGTATGGGCAGGGGCGGATTAAGAGGGGGGCGCGTAGAACACCGGGCACACTGTGGATATATAAAATGACTTTTTTACGCACAGGGCGCCCTTTAGATCTCTAAATGATGGTACAGTGCGTCAGGCGCCATGTAGATCTAGCTTTGTGGGCGCCCAGTGGACGCAGTACGCTCCCTTCCCTCACCCCCTTTCAGAATTTCGAACCGACTGGGAAAAAATATGGGTCTATCGGCGGAGCGCAGCGAGCCGGAAAATTTGGCGCCCCCTCTATTGAGAAATCCTGGATCCGCCCCTGGGTATGGGTGTGGGCGTGTCTTTCTTTCCTCCACCCCTCCAAATCACAATGCATTGTGGGGTTAGTTTCAAATGTCTTCTGCATGATCCCCATCAGGAGGCTCACTCACTGAGGAGCCAAGTCTGACTGTTAGGCAGATACAGCAATTAGCTTAGCCTCAAGTTAGTTACCACTGATTTATAGAATAGAGGAGTTGCATTACAGCCCACTAGGCTCACTTGTAAGAGGAGCCAGAGTGTGTCAAAAAGATGTCTTTGTAGCCTCAGGGAGGGTACTGGAAACTCCTGTGAACTTGGACCATGTTCTTACTAATTTCCCATTTTCTTTGCATGGATATTAGGAAAATAAGACTGGCGGGCAATAAAATTTTAACTCCTTGAACAGTACCTACCTTTCATACAGTATATCTTATTGACTAATTACATCATATATTCTTTTCAGTAACCAGTTGAAATCCACCTTCCAATTATTCAAATGCTAACGCTCTTTAGGCCTACTGCCAGGAGTTGAAAAAATGTAAATTTCCTTGGAAGGTAATCACATTTCTCACAGATTTCCCCACTATATCTTATGTATAAATTTCCCTCCAAATGACCAAGTTTACCTCCAAATGGCCAACTTTCCTGGGAAGGAGCTTCCCAAATTCCCCACTTTTTCGAGCCATGCCTACTGCCTTTCTTACCATTTTGCTGATTGGCTCAAACACTCTTTGTGACCAATCAATAGGCGGAACTCGTAGAGTTAAAATATAAACCTTTAGTAGGGCTATGCGAGACTCATCGCTTGCCATAATTTAAGGCTTAGTTGTGATTGTTTGGGTGTAGTCCTAATTCATAGTATTTGATATCATGATTTATTTGGACAATCTCCTGGATAGCCCAAATACTCTACAGGAAGCTTATTTTCATTGGGGTCCATTTGCCAGGACAGTCAACCCTACTCTGTTTAAAACTGACTATGACATACATGTACAGGTATGGCTCTCTGTACATGGGACCGACAGCTTAACGTCCCCTCCGACGGATGAGGTATTATCACGGTTCAGCTGCACAAGTCTAACTGAACCATGGGGAGAGTGAATGAATGAAGTAACTTGTAAATTTCATCATTGATTTTATAGCCAAGACTACCTCCTGGAAAAATGTATCCAGGCTTTATGCTACAAGCCTGGGCTTTTCCAAAACCCAAACCCCTGATTGAGGCCCAACATTTTTGAAGTGGTTCTCGTTATAATTATACCATGCAATATCTGCAAAAATTTAGATAAGCAGATCCTTTAAAATGGCATTTCAAGTTCCTTTAAAAATAAAGCAAAATATATTCTAAAACCAGTAGTTTTATTTATTCAGGAGACAACGGCAACCCTAAGCATTTAAAAAAACTGGGCGAAAGTATTTCAGGAACTTCAATAACTTCAAAAGGGGAACAGAAAAAGACCTAAGATCTCTGCAAGTCTTTTCTATGATGTTGAAAACGTGAACACGCTGGACAGGTGAAAACAATATTGAATAAGAATATGGAAATATATGGCTAGCAGGGAGTTAGGATGTCATCTTATATGAGTGCAGACAATTTGTACAAACATTGCCAGTGGAAGGACAAGGTCTTCAAAGAATATCGCTGAAATAGAGCCGGCTTTTGCCTCAGGATGGCTGTTTAGTGTGCTGAGCTTGTTTGCGAGGTACATTTTGTGCGGAATTAATTTCCAGGCGTGCAAGTCAAGATTTTGTTTTTCTTTGCTGCTTTCTAAGGTTTCTATGGTTTTAACTAGGAAGTATAACATAGCAAACATGTTTTGGTATAGCATTTAGGATTAGAGTTATGGTACTAAGTTAAATATTAGAAAATTCTGGTTTTTTTTTGGTTTTTTTTTCTTTGTTTTGTTTTTTCAAATGAAAAAGTTGACAAGAGAGGAAATATCAGTGTGAGAAAAAAAAAATAATCTCCATTCAATTGCTGTTCCAGTAAGTATCAATGCAGACAGAGACCTCCAATTAACATTGACTGAAATATTCAGTTGATTTTCACCTTATATCTTGCAGGTATGGCATGAAAAAGTGGGGAATTTTGGAAGCTCCTTCGCAGGAAATTTTGGTATTGGAGCCTGGAGGGAAGTTGCAGGGTATATTAGGATAACTTAATACTTGTTTTTTAAATGGACTAAAAATACTTTTAAAGAATTTGTGATAGTTCTGATATAGCAAATTTAAGGCTATTTGTTACATGAGGATAGGCCCGTGGTCAGGGAGTGAAAGGGATGCATTGTAGCCATTGTCCTCCCCACCAAAAAAAAAAAAACACCTAGATTTTCAAAAAAGGACCAAGAAGAGGAAACCCAAACAAACACTCTGGTTATCATGTACATTGCCTACGCATAGACTATTACCAGAGGGTGTTTTGAGTCAATCCCACAATGCACCAGTTTTGGAAAATTTCACCTCAATAGGGTCATGTGATCACATAAAAATCATATTCTTAACACATAAAAACCCTGACTTTAACGCTCAATTTTAGACACAAAGCATTAGTAATGGGGAATTTGCAAGATAATGAAATGTCTGTGCAGTTCTTAAACTTTGGAACACTTTTTATTCCTAGTACGACATGGTTTAGTAAAAGTACGGTATAGGCACATTGCTATGCATCATGGATTGATTTCAAACCACCCTTAAGGACTATTACAGAGTATTGCTGAGGAAATAGCCCAAAAAAATGTTAAATATTGAGTTATATTCTTGCAAGTGTTCTCATCTCATCTCATCTGTCTTCAGATTTGAAAAGTAATGCCAAAAGGTCTAGGTCTACGCAAAGTGAGTAAGGAAAACAATTTTAATAGAAAAAAAATGCTATCTTTATTAAATTGCATCCCATATGACCTGCATAAAGACACTATCAAACGATTTATCCGAAAGCGTCCAAATTATTAATTTGGCAGAAATTAGCTGAAAAGTGAAGCATAAGTCGGTATAATTATCGAAGCGTACATTGTCAACTGAGTAAAATGCAGAAAAGAAGAAAACGGCAGTGTCAAAGATGCGAATTCCATTCAATTACGTGTTGGTAAGTGAGGGTCCGAAAGGACAGTAAGGACTAAAAACTTACGAGTGTGTCCTATTATGTTTCTTCTGGTCCTATCATTGCAGGGTATGTTAGGATACCTTACTTGTTACAAACATGCAAAAATTCTGATTTTTGAGGATTTTTTCTGATGTTTTCTGAGTTAGCAAATCACTGAGTAGTGCCGGAACTGGGTTATACTGACCATGAATGTTCAAGTTTTAGGGGGCAGGGGGCGAGGGCGGACGGGGTGGGGGAGGGGTTTTTTTTTTTGGTTTTTTTTTTTTTTTTTTTTTTTTTCTTTTTTTTGTTTTTTTTTTTTTTTTTTATTTTGGAAAGTGAAGGTCGATTAAACGAGGAGTGGGGTTAAGGGCGAATGAGGGTCCTTCATATGTGGATGATGTCAAAGGCCATGGACCAAGGTCAAAGGTAATCTGAGTTCATGTACCCACTACCATTTGCAGGGGGATGGCAACAAGTTTACTGGCTGTATTTTAAACAATTCTAAACAATAAATGCACATGATGCGAATTCGAGTTTTATTATCTGTAGACAATTATCTAGGGGAGATTTCCTCCTGAGTTATTATTCCCCCTTTTTTGTTTATGTCAGACTGCTTTGGGCATTTTTAATTTTCTTTTGTTTCTCTTTTTATTTTTCCTTTTTTTTCATTGGCGTCTTACACCCGTTTATCATGCAAAAACAAACAAACCTATCTTCACCTTTGAAATACTCGGGTATGGTGTATTGCTGATTGAGGTAATCCGGCCCCCCCGTTACCGGGGACAAAACCGGATTTCAAAACTTTGGTTTAAAAAACTACCTTCAGAAACAGTAAGAATTATTAAAAAGCAAAACATTGCAAGAAGAAACCAAAAAGAAATGCCTGGGGATGCTAAAACAGTACTCTAGTATGTTAGTAAGATGTGTTCTGCTGTCCAATAGGTTTAATCAGTAGGAAATCTATCCATCCTGCTCAGTCGGAAAGAACAATAGCAGCTGATACTCCAAAAACCAGTCTACAAGAAACCTGAAAATATCAGTTCTTGGTAATTGGCAGGAGATTCATTTCACTGATATTTCTTCCAATGACCTGATCCTGAATCCACTCAAATCCTACACCAGTAATATACGTAAAGGGAACCACGAGAATCAGAGATTCGGAAAGGTTACGTAATTCACGAGGGCGAAGCCCGAGTGGATTGGTAACTACGAATCTTCTGTTGCGGTGGTTTCCCGATTCCAACCCCCAGTCTAATGTAAAATCGAGTCCTTTACAAACAATCAATCCGTTGTATCCCTGTGGATTCGTAACGTTCTTCATTCAGTTGTACATAGGATCTATTGCATATTACTATCCATGAAAGTTTGAAAAGAGCTGTCAATGGCACGATAAGATCAATTATCGACAGCTTTTGATCAAAATCTGTCACGTAGGGTGTAGGTCTTTGCTGAGTGTACGATGCGTGTGTTGTTGTCTATTTACTCATTCAGTGGACATGATGGACTACAAGTAAAGCATAGTTTCGGGATATCTCTTGCGAGGAGGGATGAATTTTTGAAAATTAAGCACTGATTAGGTATCCCACCCAGTATCCAGCAACCGTTAGAATCACAGACTTGGGGATTATATTGACTGACAGAGACGACTAATTTATAAATTGTATTAAATTCCACTGCGGATATGCAAAGAATAAACCGTAGTTTCGGATGCACTTGCCAGAGTTTTAAGGATTAAAGTATACATGGGAATATTTAAGGCAATGATATTTATACATACCCAGATATCAAGCTAATTGTCGAATCAACACTTTGGAATATATTCATGAGAGTTTTTACGGATCTGACTTGATTGTACTGTTCTCCAGAGTATGCTAAGGATTATAACATTGGTTCAACAGGTTCAAGATTTGCAGTCTAGAAGGTGCGTGGATCCCTCTGTCCCTCATTTTAGGTCAACTTGTCCGGCGTCCGGGAGAGTACTCAACATAGACTATCGGGACCCCGTATATCATATGTTAGTACCCTCCCCGGGACGTCCTGGCATGTGCCCCGCGAATATGGGGTCTCATTTTCAGTCTTCTGGTATAGATGATGTGACATTTGTTTATGTTTAATGGCGCCCCCTTTTGGTGTAAAGAGAGAAACTGCAGCCAAAAGCACCTATACTTTGCATGGGTGAAATTCTGTTTTTTGCTTGTAACTTTGTTTCGAATTAAAATAATACTAACTTTCTTATCAAGCATAATAAGCTATGCTACCAGCTTGCTGTTGTGACCAATTTAGATCAGGAAAGATTCTGCAAGTAATTTATAACCATATTTTATGTGGTCCTGTCACAGAACTACTGTAATATTTTGCCTGCCAGAAAACAACAGAGGGCGTCCCTTAATGTCAACAATTGGCGTCATAGGTCACATCATCCTAGGCCTATGAATTAACCTTTATTTCCATGCCAATTTTGGTATAGTAATAGGTCCCTTTTCAAATTTTTCAAATTTTTTGGAGATGAGTCAAATTTCTTAATCTGAAGCCAACATTCTTCTAACAAATTGTTGGAAAATCGTTCCAATTCCCCAATGTGAAGCCAAATTCTAGTCGAAATTTGAGGAAAATAGCAAATTTGGGTTAAGTTGGCCTAAAATCTACATGTATAGCTAAAGCTTTCGGCAAAAAATATAGAGCATGTGATCTACCCAGCCAAAACTGAGAGAAGCCCCCTTCCAATTGTTTCATACTCATAATAGTATGGTTAATACAAAAATGATTGAAAAATTGAATTCAATTTAAAAAAAGAAAAAACCTAAAAAATTAAAAAAAATGTAAAATTTGCATAAAACTCTATAACCCTAACACGAGGCCTCAAACAAAACCAAGTTCAATTGTACCTTTAAAGTGAAAAACAAAATTTAACGACACATTTTTAATTAAGCCACATTTTAAGAAATTATAAGAACAGCTACTTTCATCTCGAAGTAAATGAAGTTCAAGCATAGGCTTAAAAATTTGAATTTTAACAGTACAAAATGTCAACGATTGAAATAAGAATTTAAAAAAAATGAAAAACACTAAAATTCATATTTTAAGGCCGAACAAAAAGAACCAAAAGGTAATTTTTAAAAATACCTAATAAAGATTCCAGGCCTGAAATAAGTTGAAGGAAGTTATGAAATGCAGAAATACAAGACAACCATATTAAAGAATAAAGTAGGTGAATTAAAATCAAAGTGTTAATACGGGATGCATAATAGTTTCAGAAAAACGGTGACAAAAATAATAAAAGTACATTATAGTTTGCGGTTAAGACATACACTTTGAATAAAGAGTTAACACAACAAAACTTCAGAAAAACAAAAATAACTCCCGTATCCCATGTCGTTAGTTTCACATGATTCTGTTATTAATTTTGTAGGCCTATATTCAATTCGTTCACCCGTTAATTACCACATGGTCAATCTATTACTAAATCGTGAGAGAATTTCTACGAATCTTCTATTAAACATGTAATGTATGATAAATTCCGTAGTTTGATAGATACGATCCACACTTTTCTATAGATTCGTAGATACGAATCTACCCTCAGACATGCAACAGAGATTCGTAGATATTAGACCTCGGTTTAGTAAATAGAGTGAAGTCACTGCAATGGTTTAAAAACTGTATAGAAATCTAAATCCACATACTGGACGCTGATATTACATACGTGGGGTGGTTACTGATTAGAAATGACAAGGGAGCCTCTTTCTACTCTCTTGTGTGTGTGTGTAGTGCATTGAATATCGTGAAATAACTGTGTGGTACTACACTCAACGTCAGAACCAAACATAATGTGGAACAATTTATTTTTCGCCCAATGCCATTAATTTTAACAATGGTTATTAATATTTTTAAAAAAAATTTTTTATTTTTTTTTTTTTTTTTTTTGGGCAAACTCTCATCACTTGTGTGCCAGTAATTTTAACCAAATTTTCACCAATAGATTTGTTTGAGGAAATGCATATTGAAGGGGATAGGAATGTGTAGTTTCAGTCATAAAAATAATACCTTTTGGGGTTATTTCAAACAAGGCTCCAAAACATCAATTTCTTTAAAACAAACATGAATTTGTAACATGATTTAATTTTATAAATTGCTTGCTGTTTTTAAATAACATAAATCAATAAAGTTTTTGAGACTTTTGCAAGTCAGATGGTTATTACATTCATGTTGCTTATAGTTTCTTGATAAAATTGATCAACATTGATTTAAAGATACTCCATCTCAATGACAATGATATGAGTCATTCTTCCCCTTCATTCCATCTCAGTTGTTTCCTTATTTAACATCATTGAAGAGATCATTCAAACCATCAATATCAGAAGTAGTCTGTCTCTGTTCTTCCTGTGGCTCATCTAGAGGAATCGAGAAAACAAATCTGGAAACGTTTTATTGGGTTAGAAGCAAGCAGAGCATTGCATGCACTGAGAGATCAACTAGGTTATTACTATTTTTCATGTGCATTGAACTGTGAGATGTCGTACATTAATTGCCTAAGAAAAAGTGCCTTCAATGACACATAAAATGTTCATAAGATAGACAGAATGGCGACGTGTGCTCAGGCTTGGAAGATTTCAATTAAAAGCAGCGCTGATTGATCATTCCTATGTTATCCTGAAAAATAAACGACCGATTTGATTGGCTATGCATAGTGTATTGATATAATCTAACCAATCAGAGGACATGGTAAGAAAAAGCTTGATAGTGCATGCAGTTAGTTGAGCACTCTTTTGATTGGTGACTCAGAGGTTATGTAATGAGCCCATAGAGTGCTGTAATAAAGGTTCATAGGAATGTTTTTCTTGCTATCTTCAAATCTTTAAGTGTGTCTGTTTGACTGCGTATAATAAGAATTTGGGTAATTTTAACGCACGACTTATCGTGTAAACAGGCCTCAGGGCATGTGCGCAGCCAGGAAAGGCGCTCAGCACATTGGAGAACCATAATACCAGACAGGTTTAATGCCAAGAAGTTAATTTTAGAAGAGTACCCCCCCGCGAAAACCTGCAGGGAACGAGTATGGATCAAGCAACTTCACATAAAGCCTATCTGAGAACGAGCCCTACTGGGATACGAACAGAGACCTCGTTGGTGGAAAGCGGAGGGCAGATATGCTGCGGCAAACCGTTCCCCAAGAACTTGAACTTGAATCATTGCTGTTGATTTACATTATGTACATTGATCTGTTAGTTTTACCTGGGCAGTGATATTTCCCCATTCTTCTTAGCATGTCCACAAGTCATTGATAATGGCTTGTGGTGGTGTCAGGATTTATTCAACTGAGTAAGCTGAACCAGGGCCGCGTGTATCCATGATACGGATGCTCCTAACATGGCCCGCTTTTTGAGACTGGGGGCGGATTGGGAACAGTCAGGGGTTTACACCCTACTCTTATTCGACACTGATTGCGATGTTCATGTACAGTTGTGACTCTCTGTACACGGGACCGACTGCTTAACATCCCCTCCGAAGGGACGGGATGCTTTCATGATTCATTTGCCCAATTCCAAGTGAAGCATGGAGGAGAGTGGTATTCTGTATGTAATCAATAGCTCATATACAGATCAAATCCAGAATTGAGCACCTGAATAAATCCCAGCAAGTGACCCCACCGGGATTCGAACCCAGGATTTTTTGTAAGTTTGTGCCAGAGGCAAGCACCCTAACCACTAAGCCACGCTCTCCCACATTCTATTTCCCCATAATATATAATAAAGCATAATGCGGCTATTTCCACTCTCATATAATACTGCCTTATGCTTTAGGCTATTGCTTTCAAAAATGTGAAACCCTGAATACCACCTACTTTTTTGTAGAGGTATTTTCCAGAATGGGCACAAATTGATCTATTTTTGGCAATAAACATTAGCAAATTTAATGGAGAGAGGAAAAAAAAAGATGTGCAGCAAATATTTGTGTGGGAATTGAAGCAAAATTGTGAAAAAATAGTATCAATTGGTAAAATTTATAATTGTTAACAAATAATTTCAGTTTTTGCCCACTTTGGATAATAACTGAGAATCATATTAATAACATCCTGAATTATAAACCAACAAACATTGAGAATTTGTTGTGGAAATGGGAATACCGACCTTCCAATCTGTAGGGTCTGTAGGGAAGCATAAGGAGGCAAATAATGATTTGCATTTTTTGTTTATGCATTTATCATCTTAGTTAGTAGTCATTGCTGAACTTTCAATTCATATGCTTTTCCTTTATTATTTTTATTAATTTTGAAAAGCGTTATGAAATAAGCGTCAAAAAAAAATATCGTTCACCTGGTATGCGGTGCAGGTCTAAGTCTAAATCTAACTTAGAATATCTATCCCAACTGTGAGACTTAACCAAAGTCTAGCTATATGATCTTCAGTAAGGATAAACATTGAAGTCTTTATTGATTTCATCATATGTCCGGTTAAATTTTGCGCAAACACCGTCGTCCTAGTCAGCGTGGTTTATTGGATGCACGGTCATGTTCTGCTACACCGGTTGGCGTAATTAATATCGCTGGTGGAGATGTCATATGAGTCTATAAAACACAGCAGTGGATCAGTTAGAGAATGAATCTTTCCAGCAATTTGTTTGAAAATTTGTATAGTAGATAAATTGATTATTAATACTGGTGTTTTGCTTTAAAACTAATTGGGAATCTGAAACACTAAGCCAATTACACAGATATATATTACGTAACTGGAAACTAACCAGATTGGTGAGTTAAGGGTATAGAGCATGTGAAAAACATATGAGTATTAAAGGTGCATTTTTGATCCAAGCAACAGGGGTGACAAGTTTACTGCCCCAATATGGGTTTCAAGCAGTTAGGGGATGAAGGTTGTAGCCTTGTCAGATAAAAAAATATGCTATTGTCCTGGAAGATTCGTTAATGACATCTTTTAACAACGATCTATCTCCTTGTACAGAGCGTACCGTGTTACTTTGTTATCAACCAAGTTGTATGCAAATTAGCGGTTACGCCCGGCCCAGTGTTCACGGAAGAGCGTGAACGCGGTCGTTAAGTCGGCGTACTATTTGTCATGTGTAGAACTCTGAGTAGGCTAGCGACACAGGGGCCAACGGCAAAGCAACAACTTGCCAAAACATCGCTTTGCTTTAGATTTGCTACAATATTTTAACAAGGAAAGATTTCTGTGAACTGGGAATATTTAGTATTATCGTGAGAATAAATGTTCCTAGTATACACGGTATATAAGTTTTCAAGAAGATTTCGTTGTTGAAAGGGAAGCCGCCCTCGCGGGATTAATACGCGGATGCATGATGCCATCCGTGTGATTGGGATGAACCACTATGTAACATGTTTGAATCCCTAAATCACACACTATATTATCCATTAGAATTGGGTTTTTTGGAGCAAGTCAATACTGTACTTGTGATTTACAAGCAGTTCGGGATGAAGTTGTAGCCTTGTCAATCACAAAATATGCGAATTGCTTTTGTCCTGTAAGATAAAGTTAATGACAATCTATCAACCCATACTAGGGATTATCATTAGAGTGGGTTTGTTTGAGCAATTCACTTATGCACTTGTGAGTTACAAGCAGTTAGGGGATGAAGTTGTACCTTTGTCAATCAAAAAATATTGCTATTGTCCTCGGAAGATTAAGTTAATGCTGTAAATCCGGTGTCGGGCAGGCCAATGTCGGCCTGAAGAAGTTCTTTTGGTGAATCAACAAGAACTTCAAAAAAAGTAATTTCCCAAATTTCAGTTGATATGGAAGACCACCAGAGGGTATTTTAAACCATCCAAATGCATTGCAATGTGCCTATGTATCTGTACAAACAAATCGCCAGTATTTAGGGATAAAAAGAATTGAAGAAGTTCTAAGAGCCACAACACATTTCATGTCATGCTAAAAATTACATTGTATTTTGCTATGTGGTCAAAATGAGTAAGAGTCAGGGTTTTTAACAGTGTTAAGAATAGGAATATGTGGGATCACATGACGTATTGAGGTGAAAATCCCAAACTGGTGCATTGTGGGATGGACTCAATACACCCTCTCAATAGACTGCTGTGTTATCCGTGTAGTGAACCAATGAGAGTGGAAATCTCACTTTTCAATTCGCACATTAAGTTAAGAACCCATAGAGGTTACTAAATGGCAACAAACTACAAGTGGAACAAATTACCAAGCTATCCTAATTGTTGATGAGGTCAAATCGTCAGGTGCCAAGCGTCAAGGTCATGTGAGGTCAAGTTGTAAGATAGGCGGGATGATCCAAGTTCTATTCATTTGTAATAGCGACAGTAAAGACGAGAACCACAAATTAGTTTTATTACTGGAATTAAGTCGATGCACAAAGGTCAAGTCAAATGTCAACTCAGAGGGAATTTTGGATCCACAGCATCATTACATAATTAGGTAAAAGGAGATTTTTAACACTGAACCATAAGCTTAGTATGGTAGTGTGGCCTAATCTGATGTGGAAATCCAGTGGTGTACTCCCCCGAATTAGGAATTTCTGGAACGCGGTCCAATTACAGTGAAAACAACATAGGCTATACTATACTAACCCCAAAGTTTATATGCTGCCCCCCCCCCCCCCCCCGAAAAAAAAAAAAATAGTTACGCCACCTGTGTGGAAATTGACTACCTTTGACAAAAAAGTGCATTTTTATTTTCTGTACGTAAGTAGAAGAAATATGCGACAGGGGCAGAAATTATGGGACAGTGGCCTTGGGAAATTGATACAAGCATTGCTTACAGACATAGCTATGGGGCCGACCACTGATAATTTGGTCAAGCAAAGGAGATGGATGTGCTTTATTCTGTTAAGTATATTTACTAAAAGTATTAAAAAAACAATGTTCTGCCGGCTCGAGTCGTTGGCGGGAATGTATAGGCCCTTGTTTGTAATATAAGGTCGTGGGCGATTCCCACTTGGACGCAAAAATTTTAATTATTATTAGACTTCATTGCAATGAAACTTCAGAGTCGGCTGAACTGCGATTTGCACATTAAATATTAGGTTACATGATCGGCCCCTAACCACGTGTTTTGCTTACAGATTTACACCAAAATGCAGGATCAAAATGAACTGACATTGTTAGAAAAAACTCTAAGGGATTCTCATAAACCATATGAAACAGAAGTGTTAGCTCAGGAGAATCACACAATGCACTACAAAAGGGTCATTTTGTCACCGTGTTAAAGAAGCACTGTCATATTCTGCAAAATGTAATAATATTTTTTTTTAAATCCCATATGATGTAGACCAATTGCTTTCTCATCCACCAACTGCAAATTATTCAGAATTTTGCAACACTCTTAATTGAAAACAATATTTAAGGCTGTCCGCGTAATAGGCACAGGGAGATGTCATGAATTGTGTAAACCGAAAGCGCAATTTTTAAACAATCCCTTTTTTCTTGTGAAGGTCGGCTTAATTGCTTTGTATCTAATAATGATAGCAATTTTGACGGTAACTAAATTAGGGTTGTGTTACATTATGAAACATGACTCAACCGGAGATGTAAAACGGCCTCGAAATTCCATTTGAGAAATGAAATTACCTTATGATGCGGTACGGTGGTGTAGGGGTCCTATTTTAAGTCCACGAGTATGATGAGTAGAGCAAAGTAAATACTTTCCTTTGATACTGAGCAATATTTGTGATTTGAGATAGTGTGCAAACATGACATAGCATTTAGATTTGATTAACCATGCCTATTCACATCTACCCTTACAGTGGTACTGGGAACACGACTGATGAGATTTTGTCCTTTAGAGAAACACTATTGCAAGTAAATCTTTTGAACACTGTACAGATTCTTTTTATATGGTAAAAATGTTGTTTGTGAATGAGTGAGAAGCTGCCTTGTGGTACAAATCTTTCATGCAAGTTAAAGGTGCGTGTTTTCCGTCGTCTTTGGACCCCCCATGATTTTTACCCCGGACGAAAGTATCAATTTTTGATATCAGATGAAAGGCCGTATATTTCTCATTGTCATCCTGAAATTGAGCCCTCAAATCCATTTCATTACCAAGATATAAACAAAACAAAAAAATGCTAATTCATGGTTAACCGTCAATATTAGCACAGTATTGAAATCGTGCTTTGCAATACGCAATAGAAGTTAAATATTAAAAAATAAAAAAAAAAAAAAAAATTTGCTTCTGCCATCAAACCGCAAGTTTGTTTCCCACGATACTTGATTGGGCGCTGTGCAAGTGCCAAGCTCTTATATCATGTAGAGAACACAATAGACATAAATCGGAACAGCACCTTTAATGTATTTC
The DNA here is from genome assembly GCA_023653785.1 of Ophioderma brevispina. NCBI lineage: Eukaryota > Metazoa > Echinodermata > Ophiuroidea > Amphilepidida > Ophiodermatidae > Ophioderma > Ophioderma brevispina. The sequence continues at coordinate 27,101 of JAMKCH010084828.1, forward strand.
AATAATTATTATAATAATAGGCATTTGTATAGATACGTTTAATCTTTTTGTACTTCCAGGGACTTATATAGTGGGGGGGGGGGGTATGGGTTTTCCCCCATCAGACAACCTTGTCTCACACTTGTTGTCCCCTCCTGCCTGGTCCCCCTGCTTGATACCACCCCACCCCATACCCCCCCCCCCCACTTTGCCCTCCCAAACTTCCAACAGAAATCCTTTAAATTATGCTTTTATTTGGTGTTAATAAATATTAGTGTCATGAAATATCTATGACAATTATCATCCCCTAACTTTCACCCTATCCCCCCCCCCCCCCCATTACGATGTCTAGCTAAACCCCTGGTTACGTCCAATTCAGAATTGTTTTCAATCCTTTATAAGATCCTGCCATTAAGTGCTGATTCTATTAGTAAGTTTTCTAATCTGATTCGAATTGTGATTATCTATAGCAGACTGCTCCTTTATGAAACTTACTGCAAGTACATATTCAGGTATGACTCGTTGTACATGGGACCGGCAGCTTAAAGTTCCCTCCTAAGAACAATTTTGTCTTTCTGATTTGTGTCTCAAATCAAAATGAACATTGAGGAAGTAAATTTCTATTCGTCGTTCGTGGTCGTCGGGTCCACAATCCTTCGTAATGGCTTGTGGTGGTGTCAGTATTTGTTCAACTGTGTAAGCTGATCCGGGCCGCGTGTATCTATTTACAGACCTCCTAACACGGCCCGCGTTTTTTTAAGCTGGGGCGGATTGGGAACAGTCACGGTTTACACCCTACTCTTCTTCGACACTGCTGCGATGTCTGTACAGTTTTTTTTTTTTTTTTGGACTCTCGTACCGGGAACCGACGGCTTAACGCCCCCTCCGAAGGACGGTATGCTTTCATGATTCTTGCCAATTCCAAGTGCACCTGGAGGAGAGCGGTATTCTGTATTTCATCAATTATCTCGTATACAAGATTAAATCTCGATTGAGCACCCGAGGAAATCCTCAGCAGTGACCCCACCGGGATTCGAACCCCGGGATTTTTGATTTGGTATATTGCGCCATAGGCAAGCACCCTAACCACGCTCTCCCACTATTCCTGAATTCAATCATAGGTTTCTCATACAAATTAAATGTAGAATTTGGTATCCAGTAATCTATATCAAGCAGCCTTTCTTGGGAATATAAACTACTTTTTTATCAATGTTTCCGTTGATTTGCAGAAGTTCATTTTACAGCAATTGATGCCTTCAGTGAAATTCAGACCAATAACTTACTCGCAATATAATTTCCAGTAACTACAAACAACCCATATGTTTGCCTGTAATATAATGGGAACAAATTCAACCAAAATATTTTGCAGCTAAGATGAGAAAAATACAAGGTTTCCAGCGATAGCAAAATCTTATGTTTGTTAGGGTGAGTGGTGATGGTGGGGAGTTGAGGCAAGGATCAGGTTTTGTTTTTCCAGCCTACCAAAATTCATTAAGGTGGGTCCAGAGCGGGCTCAAAGAGTTTTAAAAATAGTAATGAAAAAAATAACTGGGTCAATAGATGGTTATAATAAAACAAATGAAAATCACTGAGTCTGGGCAGATTGTTGAACAATTACATGATTATTATTGATTGTTTTAGTGTCAGATATGTAAATCACCAAAATCCAGTGGTTTTTCTATTTTTGACATTTTAAATTTTCATTTGAAAAAACCTACATCATATATTCCTTTTCTTGCAGATGTATGGGAAAACCTGGTGTACTTCTACATGATTCCTTGAGGCGGGGTGTATCAGAGAAATATCCTAATTTAAGATATGGGCATTTTCCCCCAAAAATAAAACATGATTTTAAAACAGATTTTTGGAAAAATCCCAGATCTTGGGTTATGAACATTTTCACAATACCGCAGCAGGGAGAATCATATAAAAGTACACCAGCTTTCATAATCTGCAAGGCAAAAAATGGAAATAGGATGTTGTTGTTAGGGTTGGGAATAAAATCTCAAAATGTAAAAATATGAAAAAATGTGATGTTTGATTTTACATATCTGACAGCTGAAACCATCACAAATCATGAGTAGTGTTGGCCAAAAGCGCATCATTGGTTTGTATTGTTGTACATTACTCATCTATGACAATCCAATATTTAATCACTTCTTGAGCCATCTATGGACCCCAGGTTAATAAGAGAAAGTTATGTGAATTTTAAGATAACTTTGTTAAAAAAGATATTTAACAATGTCTTAAGATTTGAAAATCCAATGAAATGAAAGACCAATATTATTGATAATATACTTAAAACTCTACAAAAATAAAGGTTTTCAAAATTTTTCATTTTTTGTCTACTTTTGCACTGTGCCAAAATTAATGCCCTGACTGTACAAAGTCTATTGGGAAAAAATAACCACAAAATTTGAAATATCTCAAAAACAAAAAATAACTGATTTAAAAAAAAAAAAATTGGAAATTGGCATGATGTATGTTTCTATCCACCATGGCCTGTAATTTCAACCAAGATCTGTCCAGGACACTGATGTAGCCGAAGATGAAACGTTTGCTCAATTTAGGAACACAAAGCAGCTTATTTATTCTGGCCACAAATGATTCCATGGCACAATTACCAAAAACTGTCCCATTTTGAAATCGCTATTCTATGGTGCAAAAGAACACATTATGACGAGGTGCTGCAACCGTGTAAGAATTCCACTCTTGGCTTAAGTACTTGCACGGACTATCAAATCCGCTCAGCCCAGGCTGGTTGCCAGGGGCCACAATCTCTGGTACAGACCGATGTGTATGTTATTTACAACACCCTATATTGCCTGGGGCAAGTTTCTCTGATACAGACCTTGTGTGGAGGTACACAGTTGGTTGGTCCCGTTTTTTTGTTAGCAGAATGACTCACTCTTGACGGAGGCGTGGAACACCTTTTATTTTAATGTGTGATATTTTAAGCTTGTGTGTTTTTGTGGCAAATTTGAAAGCGTGAAATTGTCGTCCTCAGCCGGTTTCCAGCTGGTCACCATACATGGAGAATAAGAGACAAGTTTTGAGGAAAACTAGACATTTGAATAATTATTCAGTAACAGTTAAAATATTGATTGGTAATAAGAATGTCAATATAAAACTGACCCTCATATTTATGTACAAACTGAATTGTGAATATTTGACTTGTAATATTTAATGATTGTAGATATTTTTGGTGGGAAATATATAACCCAACTCTAAAATTGACTGTTTTTTTAAAAATCTCTTCTCTATTTAACTATTTAAAAGAATATGAAAATAAGGCAGTCTCAAATATTTTAGGTTGAAACCTTAGCCTTTTGCTTTCAGTAATGCATTTACCCCAGGTGTGACTGACGCAGAGACTGATTGACATCATGACCATACCCGAAGGGGAAAATGAGGGGGAAAGACGGAAAAATGGTAAACTAAAGGACTTGTTTTATCATGCAAAAATATAAAGTAGTGTCAAACATTTATTGAGACTGTGACTCATTGTCATTGAATCGATTCATGAAAATTCATGTCAAATTTTTTCCCCCTTAGAATTCAAGTGGGATTAGATATGACCCATCTAGACGCGTGTCAATTTGAAAAAAAAATAGCAAAGTGAAAAATAGTTGTAAAAGTGATTTGAAAAGAACAAACCTGGATCGATATCATTCAGTTTTCATCTTACCATATCAGATCAGATAGCATTTTTATTGAATGTGAGAAGATTTTCTTGCTGAATTGAGTCACTGTCAACAATTCTTTTTCTTGATATGGCCTCTTTTTTCTCTTAGCAGAATGCGCCTTGAGATTTGTGCATTAGCTTACCTGTTCGCAGGTGTGATGGTGTAATTTTTGCAGTCTGTTATTTTCACTTTTACCAAAATAGACTTAAATAAGTACATCAAACATCTACATTATATTGGTTTTATTATTCCCTTACTGGTGGGAATGTGAAATGTTTGTGTAACATATTAGCTTTCAAATCTAGCATTTGAAAAAAAATATATGTAAATAAAAATAATGCAAATGTAAGCAAAAATAAACTGTTAACAGTCAAAGGTACAATTCCATCAATGAATGAATGAATATCGCAAATCTGCATACACGAAAGGCAGACGGACGGATGAACGACCTGAGTTGAAGCAAATAAGTCTGGCGTGAGAGGTATGACGTGGTATGAAAACGGCACACGTGCATCCAGGATGAGAAGGGCTACGTCTTGATTTACATCGGAGAGAGGATGTTGGAGGTACGTACATATGGTCACTATTAAGAAGTGGACGGCCAACCGCAATGGAATTTCCAGGTGATTTTAAAAATGCCAGGCCGGAGTGTATGACTCGATTTATGTGAGGTGAATATTGGAGAAAGAGAGCTAAATTATCAGATGCTCCCGAGATGTTGTTGGGTAGGGATGACTGGGAAGAGGAAGTGAGGGACACCTACGGATGCTTTGAGAGGATGACTAGCAAGGTCATTGATTAACTCTGAGTGACGTTATGCTTGATTGAGCTTGTTTAGCCGCATGACAAATGGAATAATTACTTTGCCTTGTAAAATTGCATGTGATGAGGTTTTCTCTGTAGCTGTTGAACCCTGCAGTGTGCTGTGTGTTGTATATCACTCAGTAAACCACAGATGCGCTGTACGTTTTGTAATCAAACAATTTGCTTATTTCTGCTCTAATAAGAACATCGCTGACATGCACAGACAAACTCTCGTCTGGACTGGACTAACGCATACCCATCAGATGACAAATTCTGCCGATTATTAATTAATGGATTTTGAAATGCAGACTTGTAACGCGCTTTTAGTACCAGTTGAAAGCCACGTGGGAGCTGGTATTAGAGTCCCTACTGTGCATATAAGCACCGGGGGGGGGGGGGGGGGTGCAGATGGTACACGAGTGTTGTGTGTGTGGAGTGATTGGAATTCGGCAGCTATACGATTTGGCTGGGTTTAACCAACAACATGTGAATACACATGGTGTGGGAGAACACAGCCGGTTTGAAGTCTGTTTGATCAGTGAGTGAATCAGACTAGCTTTTAACTCTGGTATTGTAAGAGAAAAAGGGAAGGTGCTTCGTGGGTAGCCAGGCTGGAATATCCGATTTCAAAAATCTGTAAGCCATGCTTAAAACGTGATCATAGACCGGTAGCGGATCAATGCGTGAATTAGATCAAGTGATGATAAGGTATGTGTCACCTGGACGAGAGAACTTCAGCGTGATCCATGTGAAATTTACTAATCAGTAGCATTAGCATACCATGTGGCAGGTATCCGATTAATCAACGATTTTGAAGTCAATGCACTAAAATTTACATATTTTGCTTTAAAAAAATTAATTGCATCAATCTTTCTATTCATGTAGTTGGATAACACGGGAGTCATTTGGTTTGAATCTTGGAATAAAGTCGACAACTTTCTCTGCTTTAAGTAGCTAATCCCCACATTACCACAGTAACAGAACATGTTGCAGTAACATGCTTGGCATTTGAGAAATCAAGCGTTATACTCATATTGGATCAACTTTAGCATTTCAGAAGAAACCGTCGGCAATCACTCTAAGGCAGGCAAACATTCGCTTGGCTAATATTCCCCGGTGGTTCACTGACCCCTTATAGCCTCTACACAATCCAGGCCAGGAAAGCGCTAAATTGGATAAATATTACACCCGAATCTGTCGAGGAAAAACACCAAGTGACAAACTCTGTCTGGGAAGAGGCCTCAGAAGCATCTGGAGTTCAGACACTGAGGGGTGACAAGAAAAGACAAACACATTTGGGTTGGGACGGATGGGAAGCGAAGAAGCAGCACACGCACCATCTGAATGCCTTGGAGGATTCTGATGCAGATGGTGTTTGCTTGCATTGGATGGTGACAGGTGATGAACAAACAAGGTGCTTTTTCTGATGAGAAATGGCAAAATAAGAAGTGCTGTTACTTGAAGAGTGACATTGTGATCTATTTGTTATTCCCAAGTTAAAATTGGATATCTGGTTTTCCATAAGTTCTGATTGACCCAACACATAGATTAAGCAGGATATGCCGATGCCATAATTCGGAATCTGTAAGTTAAGGAGAAGATAAAACGGCCCCTTTTGCATGGAGGCAGACTTGTCACGCCTGTTTTCATTAGCGCATAGGTCACAGAGAAATCAGACAAAAACGCGACTCCAATACTGTAATGGGGTAATCAATACACACGAAGACAGACGAAGAACAACCATCAAACCAAAAATAGGTTATCGGTCGTGCATCTCCCATAACCAACATTAAAAGTTAACATCGCCAATCTGTGAAATTCGGGCACCATTTGTGGATGTTGGGGAGAAAACCTGATTAATCGGATCCAAATCGGGTATAAAATCTTTACCAGCTGTGCTGTTCCTCAAAGACGACTTAAGTCATCTTCAAATTGTTGCCTCTGGGGCTTAGCATCAAATCATCAGTGGTAATTGTCTGGAGAAGATCTGTTTACTTAATTTTTTCCTCCACGCACTTTTGGATGGATGAAAAATAAGCAAAATCGAAAGCATGGAAATTGAAGCCACATGTCCAGAGAAAGAGGTGCTTGGTACCTGCCAGTGACTGATGAGTTTTGATAACTTGGGTGTGGGCAGTAGGCACCACACGGAAGGCATACAAGGTATTTGATCTCTGCAAGCATTCAAAAGGGGAAAAAGGAAGAAAATTGTGACGTTTTTTGTGCATGGAAGAGTCAGATACCCATTTGGGGCGACGGGTTAAATAGTGAAAAGTGCATTACCGAGAAGTGAAATCGTCAGATGTAATTTGGCCACGGTAGTTCAGCGGAGAGATTTTGCCTGAGCTCGATAACCGTGGTTGATTTGCCTTGATGAAAAGGCTAAAGCAAAAAACTGCACGGAATAAGTGACTAATGCAAGTGGTCTGTCTTGGCCGTTCACCATCAACATTTCCTGTGCGTTCCGCATGACCATCACCATGTGGTTAGGAGGCGCTGTAATTTGTTGCTAAAATATTTTACGAGAAGTCCTAAAGAGTGATTTGAAATGAATCAAAAGTATAATTATGTGCCACATTGGCATTTATGCACACCACCTGATTATGATGACTTGTTGGGAAATTTTTCCACGGATAGACTATAGAAGGCGAGTTGGTCGATTACACGGGTTGTTTGGCTGTTGTGCAATGCACAACCATACCAACATAACAGAAATGGATGGTGCTCACGGCGGGGATCTGTCCCCGCCGATATCCCCAAATTTGTCCCCTATCTCATGGTCCCCTACGTGGTCCCCCGACTTATCCCCCGAATCGTCCCCGAAACACTCGCCGAAGGACACATCATGGGATGTGCACCCAAAACAGAACGGTGATGCCCATGTGTCGCCGATAAAAAACGGGGATGCCCAAATGTCGCCGATGCAGAACGGAAAATCCAGTACGCTTCCAAACCAAAAAGAACCCACCTCCGGACTCCTCAATGGCGGCGACATCGGCAACGGAAAATGGTGGTGCTGGTTATGCGGACACTCGCCGAATCCAAAGAATTCTTTATTGTGGTTCTAAGGAACAATTGAGGAAGTGCAAGTCACTGCCAGCAGCCATTGGGAGGTAAGTATTGCATGTCCCAAAATTTTATTAGAGCAGGATCAGAATATCATGGGGGCCTTTTTAAAGGAGTTTGTTCGTCCCCCCTACAGAAAAGGTCACCCCACTTTGGTAGTTATTATTAGACCCTCTAGGTCACTGCGTGGAAGTGTAGTACTCTCAAATTTTGGTGTCACTTTTTTCAAAGGGGACAGTTTAAGGTTACACCAGAATCAAAAATTTAAAATGGTTCCCAATCATGTTAACAGGGGTGAACATGAAAGTTCACTCTGATTAGATTTAAATACTCCATTACTGAGGAAAGAGACTCCCTCAAGTATTGTTTTGGTTATGTTAAAGTGTTTTTACTTACTGAGTAAAGGTCAAAGAACGATCCTATTTTGACATAAACAATGGAACATTTCCTTTTTTTTCAATTTTAGACATTTTACCTTAACTCCAAAACGCAATGGTCATAGATGGCACAAACTATATGTTTTTTGGCATCCTTTTGACTAGATGGCAATATGCTTACATTTCACAACATGATATGTGAGCATTTTAAAAGTTTTGGAACACCGGTGTAACCCTAAATTGGCCCCTGTGAAAAAGTGCACCACCATTTGAAAACTTACCTACTAGCATTGCTATAGAGGTGTCCATGCTAACTACCCAAAGTGTCAACCCTTTTCTGTAGTGGGGGATGAACAATGATGTTTGGACAGGTCTGCTCTACGGAGTGCACTTTGAAGGCACATTGAAAACGGCAACAATGTTTGCAGTTTCAAAGTTCCCAACACAGAGAAATAGATGCAAAATTCTGTAGTTCATTTGCCCATGTCCAAAACTATTATCAAGTTTGAGGACGTCCCCAAGTGTTGAAACATTGATCCGAAACATGATAATCAGAAAAAAATTGGATGATTTACGCCCCAAAATTTATTGGTCTCGCTATGAGTTTTAAAATATTAGGCTCGACTGCGTCTCGCCCAATATTTTTGCAACTCAGAGCTTGACAAAAAAATTTGGCCTCGATCGATCCAAATTTTATAGATAACTGGACGTTTGTAGATGCCTTTGAATATAAGTGTAAATTTTCAAAGAAATTACATCTGCTCTTCTAAAAAAATGGTGTTACATAGACCATTTTATTGGGGCCGGTACGCTATATTCGTATAGCTGTGTATTGCAGCTTTTTTGGTATTGTGACCTTGTTCACACATTGATCCTTTTTTGTGTGGGAGCACCTTGGTATTTTCCCAAATGGCACTCGGCTATGGTTTTCACTTTCAATTGAATTTTATAAATTTTTTATATTGTTTAATTATAAAACAAACACCCCCTTTTTGTTGAGAAATTTTCTACCTCTACCCGGAGCATTTTACAGATTAATTTGACATCCAAATTGATTTTCAAATAATGTTGGTATAATAAATCTTCAATGTCAGTAGGAGGGAATATTTTTGGCATAATTACATTATACCTTTGCACCTACTTTTGTAATGTTGTGGTCTTTTTGTTAACAGAATAAAGCCACACGAAATACGAGTAGTGCTAGGTGTATAATGTAAGTTTCAACCAATAATCGTATCGTATATCGTATCGGGCCGATATTAACGCTATCGGTAAAATATCGGATCGAAAAAAACAAGGCTTTCCTGACTGATATTTGAGAAAAACCAAAATGTCACACGCGAACAGTGCTCGTCTATGCTGAAAAGAGACCTGCTGCTGACCTTTGTTGTTTCTCTCAAATATCGCTCAGGAAAGCCATTTAATTTTTTTAATGTATTTTGATACTGATATTTATTACAATTAAACGCTCAACAAATGATTGGATCGGATCGATATCAACAGATATTTAAAATTAACATCGGTTATCGGATCGGAAGACAAAAATTCTTTTCGGTTGACCACTAGTATAATGTAATTTATGCCTATTTTTGTCCCCCGAACGAGTTCGGAACGGGGACTATGAAATGAGCAGCGCCGTCGTCCGTCCGTCCGTTCGTCCGTTCGTCCGTTCGTCCTTTCGTTCCGTCTGTACAAAACTGTTACCCATGTTTGTATACATTTATCTGGAGTTCCGTAAGGGTGACACTGATGTAACCTTGGTGGAAAGAAGCGGGTTGTGAGTTCTCGACCTAATTAAGATTGTGGCCGGAAATAGGCTAATTAGTAATCTAATTTGCATAATTTAATGAGAATTTTCCTGCAAGGCCTGTTTACAGTTTTTCTGGAGGTTCGTCAGGCGATAATGATGTAACTTGGTGGAAGGAAGCAGACTGAAGAGTTCTTGACCTGCATTGATTTTTGTGCGTATTGTCGGCAAATTGAGTATGCAATGAGCTATTAATATGCAAAAATCAGCGTAATTACTATATTTTGTTTGAAACGGTACTTGGATACTCAAAATTCCCTGCGGCTGCATAATAGCCTTTCATGGGGGCACATCTTTTTTGCATTTTGAAAGTAGATATATATGCGTGCTTAGTATGCAAATGAGCTAATTAATTGCGTCATTTCTGTATCTCTGCAACGGTACATCGGATAGGCAAAATTCCTTCGCTACATGAGAATACTATGCTATGGGGAGGGTGTGAGGTGTTGGGGGGGGTTGGGTGGTTGGCAGGGGGTTTAGGGTGTTGGAGAGGAGTGGGTGTTGGTAGGGGGTGGGGTGTGCGGGGTGTTGGGGGGAGGGGTGGTGAGGGTTATGCGTGGTGTTGGGGAGGGGGTTGGGTATTGCGGGGAGTTGGGGAGGGGTTGGGTGTTGCATGTGCTGGGGAGGGGTGGGAGTGTTGCGTGGTGTGGGGAGGGTATGGGAGTGTTGTTCAGAGGTATTAGTGTGTTTGGAGGGTATGGGGTGTTGCGGTTTTTGGGGAAAGGGGATGCGTGTTATAGGGTATTGGTTTAGGGGTGGTTGAGAGGTGTTGAGTGGGTGGGTTGTTGCAGGGTGTGTTGGGGATTGCGAGTGTGGTGTTTGGTGGTTGTGTTTTGTTGGGGAGGGCGTGGGGTTTTGCGGGGTGTTGGGGAGGAGGTGGAGTGTGCGGGTATTGGGGAGGGGTAGGGCTGTTGAAGTTGCATTTATCACATGTTAGTGATCGCAACATTCGTGGTGACATATTTACGCATCGCGTACATACGATTTTTCGCCTTGTTCTGGTACTATATTCCCTCTTAAATCACTAAGTTATGGGCTAAAATAACAAATTGCTTTTGTCATCTTATTTCGGACAGTATCCAATCTCATTGTTTGCACTGTTTGTGAAATATCCACTCCTTTTCTAACATTTCAAAATGTTCATGTAAGTCTGCAGGCATTTATTCCCAGGTCTGTGATGTCTTTCATGAAACATTGTTTTCCAGCAAGACACTATTGACCTTGCGTCCCTAGTGATTTCCTTCACTTACTCATTATTATTGGGAGATCATAACAACTAAACCAATCTCATTCAGAGTTTCTCTTTATTTTAAATTAAAGCTCTTTTAATTTTGTCGGAGACTTCTGGATGATTGTTGATTGCATCCCCTGCTCTATCTTATTATTAATACACGGCCAAAATCACTGGCCAAATCCTCTCTCTGGATAATTTCCTGTCCGCGAAACAAGATCGCTATTGAGTCTCCATGGCGATGACAAGCTGCCCTTATCGGGCGCGTACACATGGCGTTTCCGAGTAAAGAACATGAGTTTGCAATTACTGTAGTGCGTTCAGTCGGACTTGGATGGAATGGGTGAAAGGTGAGATCCACCAAGCTACCTGTGCATTACATCTGAAGGCTAAATATATCCATGCATCATAGTATGAAAACTATCTATTTATTTATTCACCTAAGTTAGTACATTTTTTGTTACTTAATATAAATATGATTAATTCATGAGGGTCAGTAGTTCAAATTTAGGTTTGAACAGGTGGAAACATGTGTTTGTTCCAATTTAATTATAGTTAATTAATACAAGAGCCTGACACCCACAACCATGTTTTGTGGGAAACAACCATTGTGGTTTTTGATGATAGATCCGATAAAGCTTAATACTGCAATACCCCATATAGATTACTGTACTTTTATTTATGTTTAACCATCATGATGAAAATGTAATTTTCTGCTCTTTGTCTTGGTAATAAAATGCATCTGGAAGCTGAAATTACAGGACAGTAATGAGAAAAATGTGGTCTTTCATATAAAAAAGTAAATGGGGGGGGGGGGACTGAAGACCATCAAAATGCACATCTTTAAACTATAATTTTGTTTCTGAATATTATAGGTTTTAAATCACCCAATTTTGGAATTTTTGAATAGCTGTACAGTAACTGTCAAATTCAACATAGGGCCTATTTACATTGAATGTATCCATTATTTTATTAGACTTCTCAGATCTTAGTTACAACATCTGTAAAGCTTAACAAATTTGTGTCAAACAGAGGAGTAGCCAGAGGGACACGAAAATCCTGGCTATGCCACTAGTATCAAATCCAGTAGGGGCTGACATTGTGTCTTCAATTCCACAAACAGTGGACCTAAATTCCGAATATGATAATCATATGCGAGTCCCAATTTTTCAGGGGGCATTCATTGCCTGTAGTAAAATGTGATAAGTTTCCTGTCATTCTGGTCAATATGAGAATGATTTGACAACGTCAAATTGAAATTGTCCTAAAAACTTTCAAGTAGTTCATGAAGGTGCTGATGTAGAAAAGATGCCCTTTCTTGATAATACCTGAGTTCATGCTGCAGGTATGACAGGATGCCGACCTTTTAGAGGCGTGTGGGGTCAGAAGTTCAAGTAGTTTTGAACAGTGTAAGGGATCCCCAATCGTTGCCTCAGTATGAATAATAGTCTTAAGACATGCAGTCAAGCTGAGGGGAATTGCCATGTTGAACGGGAGTCATACAAGCCCATGCAAGCTACTTGTTGCTATTAAGAAAAGTCATTAAGGATTAAGGTCAAGGTAACTTACTGAGAAGTTCTTCAGCCCCGGGATATAATGAGGATGCCTCATCTAATCGTCAATGTTAAGCCGCATTGTCCAGGCTCTGTAAGTACTTGTACAAGACTAGTATGCATAGGCGCACATTAGCTGCGATATACTTACATCAAGTCTCGTAGCTCTTGAATGTTCGTAGGAAATTTCAATGTAAGTTTATGTAACATCATAAATGTCTTTGAGTTAGAGGTGTTTGGTCAGGGTAACATTGACCTTTTCATTAGTGTACATTTTGTAATAATTTTACTACTGTCATGTCTGTCAATCGGAGGGAATCATTAGCCAAATTGAATACAGATATGCATGGACTTCAACAGAATATGGATTGGTTCTAGAAACCAGATCATAGAGGACATGTTCAGTGTATGTGGAAACCAGAATTCAATTATTTTCCCCTATTTTGGTTTCCTGTATGTCAATGCAATGTGTCACACATCAATGTATTAGCAATTTCCTTGAATGGACAACCCTACTTGTGATTTGACATTGTTGCGAGATCGGTTTCTTCTGAAGGCAATCAACATGATAATTATGGGCTTATTTATAGAAAAGCAAGATGATATCTCGGAGTAAGGAATAGCATAATGCCGGCATAACTATACAATTGGAGAGGAAATATGCTACTTGTTGATGTTATTAATTTATTACATGTGTCCTCGTGACATTTTTATTCAATTATCCAAAATACCGATTCTTAATTTCCAAACCATTAAGAGAGCACTACATTACGCTAAGAAAAATTTATGGCCGCCGTGATTTACAGGGCACAAGCGTGTAGATATCTGCATTAGTGATCTGTTGTATTTGGAACAAGTTTCAGCAAGTGTAATCAAGAAGTATTAGCGTACATCATTTATCTTGACGTCGTCGTTGCTGCGTTCACTGGTGGGTGGCGGCTGGCGTTTGGCAGAACAAGATAAGCACAAAGGCAGACAATGTTAACCTTCTCTTTTCATGCAAAGAAAGCCTTTCGGTACTCGACGCATGCCTTCAAATTCACGAGTTGTTTAACCAATGGTTAAAGTGCTTAAAATAGCCCCTGGTCCCTGTGTTTAAAAGCAGTGAACTAGGCGCTAGATGCAAGGGCTTGAAGTCCACTGAGCTCCAGGGTCCACCCCTAAACCACAGACATTTTGCAGAAGTGAAAGAGGTTGTGTGTAGGCCCTATATACAAATAAGCGTCAACTTCATCTCCAAAATGAAAATTATACTATTTTTTTTCACCAGACATTTTTGTGGAATGCTGACCAAATGTCTTTGCCGGTTTTAGTTATTTCCTCAAATCTTTGGGTTAAGTTGTAAAACAACCACTTGTCTTTCTGTAAATGTCTTAACATTATTTGCCTCTTTTAAATTTAATTTTGCAAAAATAAAGTCTGTGCCAAACTTTTTTCTGGTTACGCATTAGTTTACGCAAGAATGTAAAGCAAGATATAATATCCAATGGTAACTGGGTATGTTTACGAGTATTGATTATTAACGCAATTAATAAGTGCCAGCGTGCTGTGGTAAATGTTGGCTATGGTCTATCTGAAGGAAGAGAATGCAGTTCACAGAATAGTTGCGTCACATTTTAGGGAGGGGGATTTGAGTGCCTTGTATCCAAAATGTGGATTTCCAAGTTTCAATGTAATTTATGTTTGACACTACAAGTACACCTGCCTTCAGACCCAGGTGTGAATGCCTCTAGGAATATGCAAGGGGCCTTTCCCTACACTTTGCCACCAGTAACTTAAAACATGTAATTACAGATTTTGGGTCATACTTACACAAATTTCCTTTATATTTGACCACAAATTTTCTCTAAATATTTGCAAATTTAGGAAGTTTTGGCTCCAGCTTGAGAAAGTTTGCTAAATTCATGCAAAGTAGAAAATTGGAATATTTTAAGCAAACATGGCATAAAAGCGGGGTACAATGCACTTGAGACTAAAAATGATAACCATTTTGACACATCTCCTCATGGTCATTGTTCAAGAAATCTTGAGGTATGGGTATTGGTTTTTTGGGGGGGGTAGTGATCCATTAATTCTTTGAACCCTTAAAGATGCAGGGTAAATTGTACCTCCCCTGGTACCCGGTCCCCAAACTTGTGAGTAACCTTATGTGTTGTAATAACTCCTGGTATGTCCTACATAAAATCTACTTTCAAAGTTCATACAAGTTTTACACAGTTGCTTTGGACAAATTGGTCCACTCGCATGACATAGTGGGACACATAGATTTACCCACAGAGTTCAGAAACCTTCAGGAATCGACCCAGGACAGTTAATTCAAATTGACCTCTATTGGCCACTCAATTTTATGTTGCAAACATTGATGCATAATAGTCTGTGTGGGTGTGTATGTTCATGCATGTGTGTGTGTGTTCATGCGTGTATGTATGCATGTGTGTGTGTGTGGTGTGTGTGTGTGTGTGATTTATTTAGCCTTTGGGCCTGGCAAATGAGAATAGTTGTTCAAAGTTTATCTTTTTTTTCAAAAAATAGGCATTTTATGACTGTATTTGGAGTTAGAATGAAAATAAATTAAAATGAGTCCAACCAAGATTAGTGTTGTGTTGTTATAGGTATTGAGGATGCCATCTCAAAAAAACTAATGACATTGTGTTACAACAATGCCCGAAATACCAGGATTAATTTAGGGTACCGATATATTGGGATGGGCATATTAAGATGTCCAACAGATAAAAATTAAGTTTTTTGATTAGTTTAGAAGCGTTTAATCCTCACAGATCCTCCTACTACACAAGTGCATCCCCGGATCTGGATTCGGTCAAATCAATCAAGAACCCCCAGGTACTACAATCTCATGACTGGTGAAGGTTAGACTCACTTCAGCGTACATACGTAGAATTAGAGAAAAAAAATATTTTGAGTCACTCGGTGTGTGCACAAGTAACGCTTGTTTCAATAAGATAAGACGGGAAGAGAGAGAACGCTTGATTTAGGTTGTCACGGACATGAGGTAAATACTGGCAGATGAACCGTACGTGTGTATTTGCGTAAGATGGAAATCATGGTTGCAGTTTTGATTCAATATTTTGTGCTCCTCTTGGGGAAACGCTGCAAGCGATTTCTAAAATTGAAATTTCCCAGTATGAGCTTCTGGGCAAACTCTGCTGCGTTTTGATGCCAATTAAAGCTTGGTGTCAGTGACATTCAAATGTGGCATGTATTCTGGGTTTTGAGCCCTATTTGGACTGCTTTTCTGATTTATTTTTGTTGATGTTACAACGAGGGGAAAATAGCCTAAATTATGACGTTTGATTCCTTTGAATAAAATGTGCACCAAAGATGACAACAGGCAAGTTGTTGCTAAACCTGCTAAGGAGGGGTCTTAGTATGCCCGGGGGGGGGGGGGGGGTGGAGATTGAGGGGAACCCGAAAAATTTTTGTAAGAGGGGGGAACGTGAAATTTTTAATTAACGAGGAGGAGGGGAAACTGAACTTTTAAAGGGGGGAATCAGCATGAATCAGGGGGGGAGGTGACATTTTTGAACGGAAGGGGAACGCGAAAATTTTGCAAACTAAAGGTTGAAATCCCATACCCCCTGGCATAGTAATGACCGCTACCTAAGGCAGAAAAAAGATTGTTTGCTGTAACTATCAACCCTAGAAAAAACCTGTCAACTCAAAATGTTTGCAAATTAACACAAATAAAAAAATAATCTGCCAACGATCCACGATTTATAAATTACAATTAAAAATTGTAAAAAAAGGGGGAAGCACAGGAAGCACCATTATCATGATTTTGAGGTTGGGGGGGAACGTATCTTCTCTCCCCCCTTCTTCCTTTCCCCTCTCCCGTTGGGGGGGGGCGCCGAACGTGATAATATCGGATCCTACGCATGATAATGATAAAATTGGATGATTGCGCCCAATATTTACTGGTCTCGCTATGGTTTTAAAATATTGGGCTCGACTGCCATCTGCCCAATATTTTTGCAACTTCATAGCGAGGACCAATAAATATTGGGCGCAACTCATCCAATTTTATCATTATAATGCGTAGGATCCGATATATCACGTATCGGACACATCAAGCATGATAATATACATACTTGGGCGCTTAAAGAACCAATTTGTTTGTTTGTTTTTTTTGTTGATGCACGTGGGTCTCGAAGTGATTTGTAAACAAATTTTATGGACCTTGGGAACTGAATTTTGGGCAAAAATTAGAGGTGGTTGGAGGTGGAAAAATGGCAAAAATTTCACCATTGTGCTAAAATTTGAATTTTGTGGCAAAGTAGGGGTCTTAAAATGAAAGCATGCTTGAAATGGGGGTATTAAAGAAACGGCCAGAAGAGCACAAAACTGAGGGTTTTGACAGTTGCACATACCCATACTGCCATTTTAATTGCTACATGGTATTATGTTCTGTATAATTGTACTCTGCTACGTTAACCAAATAATCATAGACGTCAGAAGCCATCTGGAACACTAATGCAGCTGTTGTGTGATAAAAAATAACTGAACAGTTCTTAGAAAGAGCATCCATTATGTTACATGCATAATTTGCTGCTTTTTAAGTCGAGCTACAGAATTTCTCATTTTTGTGTTTGCAAGAGAGCCCATAGGGATTGCTTTGGCAGTGTGTGTGTGTGTGTGTTTGTCTGTGTATCGGTCTATGGTGCAAATTGTTAACCCTAACATAATTGCCCACTGTTTTTACATATGTGCACACATTATCATGGCCAGTCGCATTGGTCCCCTTGGTACCCTGCAAAACTGGGTGTTAAAAAAATTTAACCACCAAGTCGGTGTCAAGCATGTTGGTGTTGTTAGTTTTCTTCTTCTGGTGTTGAAATGTAGGATTTAACACCCCTCGTGGTTTTGCAACATTTTAATTATGAACTTGTTACATTTAAACCTATCTTACTTGATAACAAGGCGCAAAATATAATATATCATAAAAATAAACAAAATCAAGCATTTTCTTACTAACATATCACACATGACAACCATAAATGTTAACCCAGACGTTTGGTGTTAATTAACCCCAGAGGGAGTGGTCCGTATTGACTCCAGGAGAGTGTTAATTACACCAGTAGTGTCAATTGGACACCCCACAGTGGTCTAAAAAAATGATTAACACCATAATGTGGTGTAAATTAAACCAAGCCTGTCAGACACTAAATTGTAAAACCAAAATTGGTGTTATATACACATAACATGGTGTCAATCTAAACACCAGTGGTGTGGTCCCGTATTGACTCCAGGATGGTTATAAATTAACACCCATGGTCTTAAAGTCACCACTCCAGTTTTTGCAATGTAGTGTTCCCATATATTTAGCTCTCTCAAGAGAGGGGTCAAAGGTCATTAGAGGTCACGGCCCGAAAATGGTGAGATTTATCAAAATGGCTGGGTGTATCCACGTGTGTCAATCAATTTCCATGACACTTGGACACCATTATGTCCTACTTGTTGGTGAGCGCATGTGACCTTGGTGACCTCATATGACCTTTGTTCCATTCACAAACCCTGATGGCAGACTACACATGCGATTGATGAATGCTGTATTTTTTACCAATATTTCACTTCATTATAGTGTTAGTCGCCCAAAAATAGGTTGTAACCCTTCCCCACAGCAGTTTAGTAGCCAAAATATTGTACCCTTCCCCACAGCAGTTTAAAACAATAATGGCACATTTTTTGAAGAGTGCCCCCAATTTTCAAAATTTGATATTTTGGCATAGTTACATTGGTGATTGTCTAGGAAACGATACCTGCGAACGAGAATGTTAAAAAATGTGTATTTATCATAAATTAAGCTATTTTGGATCCCAGATTGGACTTAACGGCAGAGCTGGAAATGCTACGTTTATGTTCGTCCATGATGAAATAGTGCCACCTCGAGAAAATAACCTCTAACTTGAATTGCCTGAACCAATACAACTAATGGATGAGCATAGACACGTACATGGCGCTATTTCTCGGCTATTTCACATTGGAAGACCGTTTCCAGCAGCCGTTGCATTATTATCGTGGATCCCGATAATAATTATTCTAATTACAAAATTCCTTCGTTTGTGAGACAGACATTTTCGAGCTTAACCATTCACAGGTATGGTTTACTAGCCAGTTACCAATGCAACCGTGTAAAAATCTTAATTTTTTTGAAAAATTGGGGGCGCTCTTAAAAAAAGTGCTAATATTGCTTTAACCCTAATGATAATTTGATATGCTTGCCTGAATTTCAGATGAGGTAGCACTTGAGATGAATGGGTCCACTCTCTTGGGAACTGTTAACCATTGCATCAATTTTAATTTGGAAAGGTGTGCTGCTAATATTCTCACACCTGCTGTCATGGGCAATTGAATTGATTGGTCAGTGGTTAGGAATCGACTATAACATATTAGGGGCTGGGCGAAATTTACCCCTACTAAAAGGTAAAATGCCCCTGATTCTGAAACAAGACTGTGTACATTTGTATAGACCAGGAGGAAATAAAATGTTAAAAACACCTCTCAAATATTGCTCTTGGATCTGAAATCCATATTTCAAGCCGTACATGGTCTAGTGGAAAGGCTGCTGGGCTCATGATCTCAAGGTTGTGGGTCCGAATCCCACTGCAGCCAACATGCTACGCATTTATGCAAGTCTCTCCCTGAACCCAGTGGTTAAAAGAGGCACTATTAGAGATATGTCACATGGGCCAATAAGGTTAATTGGTAGGCAATTAGTTGGAAGCACAATGATCTTATTTTTTTTATTTCGCTATAAATTAAAAAACTCCACTTTATTTATCGATGTCAGAAACAATCAACCCTTCTAATTCCTAGCTCTACAGCAGAGAGTGCAATTTCACTAGAAGCATATGATGTGGATGTGGAAACATGGAAACAATCATTTCCTGTTGCACTTCTGTAAATTTTAATGCTTTCAAACATTTTCCTCTGAATCACAAATTAACTTCAGCAAGCAAGAAGGCAGTAACATATCATAGCTGCTTCTAGTTGATATCAAATTGAAAATCATTTCTTGTTGATATGAATATCATGAAATGGCAAACACCTGTGTGTGACATTTTCAATGAATTTTCTCTGGAAGCGAATAAAATAAGTGCCAAACCTACATCTAATGCTTAGCTACTCAAAATGAGGACAGTATAATTTGCCCCCTGTGTCTCAAGTTGTAGTTGCTGATTTTTAAACTTGCCCACAATGATCCACTCAAAACTGAGAACTTTATAGTGATTTCCCCTTATCCTCTATCAACCCCTATCAAGAAAATTTACACTTTCTCACAGGAACGGCTCTGTATTATTAAACTAAATCAGTGTGTTTAACTTTTCAGTGATTGTGAGTTTTCACAAGTGGATGCAACTTTTGTATTTACCAATCTTGATGGTAATTTCTGCTGGAAGAGCTTTGCAGATTCACTTTGAAGGCAAAAATTATAACTCCTAAATTGAAAATACCTTTTTACATACAGATTTTTTTGTCCCCCCTTCTCTGCGATGTACAAAAGAGTTATTTCCACAAGAGGCCGGTTAAAAAAACTCTCTAAAGGCTATAGTGTAGTTTTCCTTAACTACTCTGATACCTAATGCATAAAATATGCTCCTTCAATTTTTATACATTATTTCTTTGACAAAACCACTCGTAGGGTACAGGTAGACATGCTGGGAAGCTCAACCTTTGCCCTCATTCCCGCTACAGCCCAGTAAATCTAGCATATGCAGGTATGCAACAAGTTTGAGTCAGAAAAATATAAAATTTGCCTGCAATTGCTGCAAATCCAACTTAGTTTGAATTAAAAAAATCACAGTGTTTAAAGTATGCACTTATGGAGTACATACAAACTCATCTTAAGAGGTCAATATGGTTTGCCATCTTGCCCCATTCCAAACCCCAAAGAATTTTTTTTTTTTTTTTTTTTCAGTATAATTTGCCCCCTGTGTCTCAAGTTTGTAGTTGCTTAATTTTTAACCTTGCCACACAATGATCACTTTCAAAACTGAGAACTTGGTATTTCCCTTTACTCTATCAAACCCCTATCAAGAAAATTTACTACAGCAACTCTGTATTATTAAACTAAATCAGTGTGTATTAAACTTTTCAGTGATTGTGAGTTTTCACAAGTGGATGCAACTGTGTATTTATACCTCTTGATGGTAATTTCTGCTGGAAGAGCTTTCATCACTTTGAAGGAAAAAATGATAAATCCTAAATTGAAATACATTTTTACATACAGATTTTGTTGTCCCCCCCCCTTACTGCGATGTACAAAAGAGTTATTCCAACAAGGCCGGTTAAAAAAACTCTCTATAGGCTATAGTGTAGTTCCTTAACTCTGATACCTAATGCATAAAATATGCTCCTGCAATGTTTATACATTATATTCTTTGACAAAACCACTCGTATGGTACAGGTAGATCATGCTGGGAAGCTCAACCTTTGCCCTCATTCCCAGCTACAGACCAAGGGAAATCTAGCATATGCATATGTATGAAAACCAATGTTTGAAGTCAGAAAAATATAAATGTTGCCTGCAATTGCTGCAAATCCAACTTAAGTTTGAATTAAGAAAAATCAGTTTAAAGTATGCACTTAATGGAGTACATACAAACTCAGTCATTAAGAGGTCAATATGGTTTGCCATCTTCCGCCATTCCAAACCCCAAAGAACCCACTGCAAACTATATAGGTATTAAACCAAGGTAGTGTACCAGAGAGATATCAACAAGGCAGCATGGCAGAGATACAATCATTTTACCAATGCACCTGAGGTATTTCATGCTAACATTTTCATACATAACATCCTGAAGTGATAAATGACTAAGAGATCCCTTGAGAGGCAGAGACATACACGGTGTCCCTGATGACATTCCAGCACAGAGACCTGTCAAGATTGTTAAATGCTTCCACCTAAATGCAAATTGGAGTGATGTCATTTTGTAATGGCTGGCTGGCTGGCTGGTAGGGACACAACAGTTGTAAGGACAATGACTGGGATGACGGGATCTAAATGCAAATTGAGTGATGTCATTTTGTAATGGCTAGCTGCTAAGGGACACAACGGCAAGGATCCAGGCTCATTGTAGGGCCCCGGGCGCATTGTAGATGTGTAAAAATGCCCTTTACACACGGGGCGCCCTGTAGATGTTGAAGAATGACAGTACAGCAGGGTGCCGGACACATTACCGAACCGATGCTGTAGTAAGTTGCTAGGAAAATTTGGCACCCCCTCTATTGAGAAATCCTGGATCCGCCTCTGAAGATGATCTGCCAGAGATCTATCAAGAAAGATAAGGAATCACACCACTAAATAACTCCCCATAGACTTGTGTACAAAATTACCTCTCACCAAACGTCAATTTCTCGGCTATAAAGCGACTGGTTATTTCAAAACTGAAATTTTGGGGAAGATTAGGACCATAGCTCTTCAACAAAAATGAAAAAGTCATATGATGAAGGCTGATTTTTTTGAGCTACAGAGCATCGAAAGATTTGCATGTTTTCAAAACGTCCACGCCTAGTTGAACGTTTCTAGAGATTAAAATTTCACAGTTTCCCCCAAACCCTCAGAAATTATACAAAAATGGCACAGACAAAATATTTACCACCCAAATGATTTGTTACTAGTTCACACATCATGATTAATTTCAAATTTCATTTAAAGACACAGCTTATCAACATTTTGTGACTCTTCATTTAGGCAAGGGCCATATTTGGGACGCCAACACTGTCTTGGCACTGACGTCGTCTGCTACACCTAGTTAATTTAGTGGTGTGATTCCATAAATTCTTCCTCCAAAAGGAGAATGCCTGCATTTGGTGACATGACATCATATAAGGAACCAATCAGAGACTCGTGTTTACACAAGGCAAAAAAGTCCCAATATAATTTTGACCCAGTTTCTGATTATAAGAGAGGATTATCGTCAATTATTTCTAATCTGTTGGTGTTTACATTATGAGAAAGTTGAAGTGGTCATAAGAACACTTAATTGGAACTTAATTCCCCAGACCGGAAAATGCAGTGGTGAATGACTCAACATTTTACACTACCAAATGATGCAATTCAATAACAACTGAGTCAAATTCAATTTGACTTAATTAGGATGAAAGCAATTAACAGTAAATTTTGAAATTTGAGTCAAAATTGAAGAATGAAGAGCAAATGTACCTGTTTACAATACATTTGGACCGAATTTGATAACAAACCAGTCGAAGTCGAATTGAGAATTTTGCCAAAGTGTAAACAAGTTTAGGTCTATGGCTGACTGCAACTGAATCATTTAAATGCTTTGTGACTCAGACCCATTCCCACTGCCCTTCACCCATAGTGTTAACTGGGTTCTATAGGGCTTATGACTGGTGGAGAGGAGTGATGCCATACAGCGATATTTCCTGGTAGGGATCACATGGAAAGACCAATGTCTAATATCAATTGAACTTAGCTGCTGCTCAGGCCCCATACTGTATGTAGCATACAGTCTAGGGTGAGAGCTTAGATTTTAAGGTCAAGGGGATGGTTAGTGTGAGAGACATTGTTACGGCAGAGGGTGTTTTGAATCAATCCCATGATGCAATGCAATGTGCCTATACTGTACTGTACTAAACACATGTCAGTACTTAGGGATAAAAAGTGTTCCAAAAGTTTAAGAACCACAAGACTTTTCATGATCATGTTAAAAACTAGTCCCTACTCTCTAAATGTAAACGAGTGAAAATTTCACTCCCCAAAAGAGTGAAACTCTTGTAAACCACTCCAAAATGAGTGGTTGTACTCAAAAAGTGCAAATTTCCACCCAAAAAAGAGTGAACATCCCTCCAAAAAGAGTGAATTTCCACTCGTTTTCGTGTTGTCCTTCGTTTCACTCCTCAAAAGTGTTGTCCTTCGTTTAACTCCTCAAGCGAGTGGAAATCCACTCTTTTTGGAGTGATTTTACTCTTTTTGAGTGGAAATTCACTCTTTTTAAGTACAAACCACTCATTTTGGAGTGGTTTACAAGATTTTCACTCTTTTGAGGAGTGAAATTTTCACTCGTTTTACATTTAGAGAGTAAGTACTAACGCTTTATGGGCTAAAATGAGCGTAAAAGTCAGGGTTTTTAAGTGTTAAGAATAGGGTTTTTGTGGGATCACATGACACTATTGAGGTGAAATTTCCCAAAACTGGTGCATTGTGGGATTGACTCAATTACACCCTCTGGTCACGGTGAGGACTAAATATCTTGTTTACATTTTCAAGCCTTCCTCACTATGTCTCTGATTGGCTTTTTACACCATAAACCACTGTGCAGACTAACCAATCAAATCAGGCAGTAGTGGATAGGCACTTAGTAGGCCATGGGTGCTTATTAGGACGATAATGATACATTAGAGTTCAGGACAAGTAATGTAATTTACTGTACATACCATTCGTTTCATGATGCATTATGTTCACCTGTAAGAACTCTCAATAGCTGCTATGTTTTGGCCTCTTTTTGTTGATTGGTAGTGACAGCACTTAAAATGTGTCAGGGTTGTCTTCTATTTCTCCTCCATCTTCAATGTCTTCTAAAATGAGGTCATTTATCAGCACAAATTACTCAAACCATTATTTTAAAGGTGCAACGAGAGATTTCACATAACAGGTGTCCCTAAAAAATGTGAAAATTCTGATTTGACACTGTTATAAAGCTTTCCATCAAAATATCTCCAACTGAAAGGATTAAGCTGAGAAATGTTTCTTTGGTACACAAATTGTGAAATTTATAATTTTGTATAGGAGCAAATACGAAATTCAGCCTATGTTTTATATTGAAATATAAGCAAATCAAAATCGCCTTTTTTCTCTCTTTTAAGACATTTCTGTAGCAAAATACAAGTTAAGAAATCTGTTGAGTGTCTAATCTATATGAAATTACTATTATGACACAATATTTGGCTGCCTCAAAATCTCTTGTTGCACCTTTAAAGGGTAGATGATTCCGGTGCGAAATCATGCAGTGGTTGATGATAACTATCTCACATTCATACAAAATAATGGATAGATTGCTCTTTTCTCACCAAAATGATTTCTTTGTCTGTTGTAAACCATGCAGAGTTCTTGTTTCATAATGCATATATGGCAAGTTTGATGTCATTTAGAGTAGAAAATAAGGTTTTTGTAAAAATTAAACAGTTTAGCTTATGATAGTACATTTTCTAGCAAAGCTTGAAACATGTTAAAACATATGATTTTGCAAATGGAGACTGAAATGATCTCCATTTGTGGGATATTTGTAGGGGCTCTATGCTTGTGGTTAATACTAAGTTAGCCC
>JAMKCH010084829.1:0-45283 GCA_023653785.1 Ophioderma brevispina
ATCGCAGGTCAGAGTTTGATATTTTCACTCAGTCTCAGTCATGGCAATGATCGAATGAAAATTTCCTATAGTATAGGCTCTGCTAGCCTATGTAGCCTACGTTTCTTTTCACAATATTTATAATACATTTTCATTTATCCATTTTAAAGTTGATTTTTTATGAATTTATTTGTTCATTTGTCCATCTATTTGCTATTTATTTTTTTATTATCTTTGTCTATTTATTAATTTGTTTATTCATTCAAATTATTATCCATTTAAAATTTTTATTTCATTTTTCATTTTTGTATTTATATTTGTTCATTTATCCACTTTGTGTATTTACATTTTTATATATTTTTATTTCTTCATTTTTCCATTTGTGTATATTTATGTATTTGTGAATTTGCATTTGTTTATTTGTATTTATTTTTGTTTTAATATTTGTACATTCGTTTTGTTTGTGTATTTGTTTTGTTTATTTATTTTCCCCCTTATTTTGTGTTTCTTGTTTTACTTATTTTCAGTTTATTTATTCAATGGTTTATTTGTTTGTTATTTTCTTTATTTGGTTATTTTATTTATCTTTATATTGGTAATCATTTCCTATTTTTATTTTGTACCACCTCCACCCCCAATCCAGGGGGAAACTATGGGGAAATCCCAAACATGCATGTACGTGACTTGATTTGCATATTACATTCATGATCTCTTGCAAGTTCCGTTGACTGTGCATGTACAATACTCGATTCGCAAAAGCACAGCGTTTTAAGCCCAAGTTTCATTGTTTCATTTTTTCAAGCACAGATTTTACATTTTGTAATGCCTTTTTTGGTGGGAAAAGTACCCATGTCGTCTATCGTTAGCATAGTCGTCTTGTTTTACTCTTGAAAAGACCCATCGGCAAGATCATGACCCGATGACTCGCACGATCATAATAATGTCATGAGGCATGACCGCATGCACTGATGCAGTGATGACCATACCATGATCATGATGATACGGTATCAATCATGGCATGACCTTTTTGTTCAGTTGCATAATTGTTTGATCCAGAGCTCTCCGGAGCTCTTCGATTAATTCCTCGCCGCTAAAAATGACATGGGCTAGTAAATGTTGTCGTCTTCATAGCTCTTCATCTATTTTGTTTAGTTCGAAAATCCAACTGAATGTTGTAATCGGTGCGGTGCACCGCGGGTACCGGCATGTGGGCATGGTGAAGTTTAGCCTCAGTTCAGGTAGGCAAGCTAGCTTACGTGGGAAATGAATTCGTTGTTAGAAAATCTTTTTTATCTTACATATTAATTTATATTCAGGTTGTTTGATGTACTAAGGTTTGTCGCAATGGAGGTGAACTTAAAAGTGTCGCATTTTTTAAATATAGTGTTTTTGTATTGGCTTCAAAGTCGCTTGTTATTTTGTTTTGATTTTGGAAATCAATATTTTTGCCAATGTCTATCCATCTTCAGGGCCCCAATCAATTTCATGTACTAGCTACGTCACACGCAGGAGTCATTGTGAGAAGTCATTGTGCTCTCACAATGACCCGCGACGTCGCGCGCGTATTTTAGGAATAATACCATTGGATTGGATCGCGCTATTACGCAGGTTATTAATTGTCAACAATGGCCTGATATGAGATAATCAGAACCAAGTCTGCTGAGCAAGACCCCTACTTGGGAGGTTCCCTTCTACCCGTGTTATTCCTTTGATGATTTGCAACTCGGCACCAGAACTGGTTAGTACAGGCAAAAAGCAGTGATAAGAGTACCAACAATTCTAAAAAAACATCACATCTGCAGAGTTAACCATTCTATCCAACATTTCTATTATGGAATCTGTATACAAAACGATGCACAACATGAACCATCTCACACGTGCACAATGGAAAACATGAAAATAGCGGTTTTTGCATGTCAGTAGTACAATCTAAATTCTGCTCTTTTCTGATATTCCTTGACATGCTACCTTCACAAGAGATTTTTGCAGAAGGGATACAGCTACTCATTTAACTCTTCAGAAAAGTGAAAAATCACAAAATTAGCAACATTTTTCTGCCTTGAAATCCAATCAAAAGATTGACCAATCTGGAGCATACACCATCAGTCTCTCACACCAGTATCAAAGCACACACTGTATTAGCCTTGATTTGCTGTGTTGTATGGAAATTTGAGTGCGTTGCTTGGATGTAATTTAAAAGTGCACTTTGTTTTTTTTTTTTTTTTTTTTTGCGGTGCACCGCGGGTACCGGCATGTGGGCATGGTGAAGTTTAGCCTCAGTTCAGGTAGGCAAGCTAGCTTCAGTGGGAAATGAATTCGTTGTTAGAAAATCTTTTTTATCTTACATATTAATTTATATTCAGGTTGTTTGATGTACTAAGGTTTGTCGCAATGGAGGTGAACTTAAAAGTGTCGCATTTTTTAAATATAGTGTTTTTGTATTGGCTTCAAAGTCGCTTGTTATTTTGTTTTTATTTTGGAAATCAATATTTTCGCCAATGTCTATCCATCTTCAGTGCGCGTATTTTAGGAATAATACCATTGGATTGGATCGCGCTATTACGCAGGTTATTAATTGTCAACAATGGCCTGATATGAGATAATCAGAACCAAGTCTGCTGAGCAAGACCCCTACATGGAAGGTTCCCTTCTACTCGTGTTATTCCTTTGATGATTTGCAACTCGGCATCAGAACTGGTTAGTACAGGCATAAAGCAGTGATAAGAGTACCCACAATTCTAAAAAAACATCACATCTGCAGAGTTAACCATTCTATCCAACATTTCTATTATGGAATCTGTATACAAAACGATGCACAACATGAACCATCTCACACGTGCACAATTGCACAATGGAAAACATGAAAATAGTGGTTTTTGCATGTCAGTAGTACAATCTAAATTCTGCTCTTTTCTGATATTCCTTGACATGCTACCTTCACAAGAGATTTTTGCAGAAGGGATACAGCTACTCATTTAACTCTTCAGAAAAGTGAAAAATCACAAAATTAGCAACATTTTTCTGCCTTGAAATCCAATCAAAAGATTGACCAATCTGGAGCATACACCATCAGTCTCTCACACCAGTATCAAAGCACACACTGTATTAGCCTTGATTTGCTGTGTTGTATGGAAATTTGAGTGCGTTGCTTGGATGTAATTTAAAAGTGCACTTTGGGTAATTTTATTACCACGAGAAATTTTTAAACTTACGGTGGATGCTAGCGGTCTAGGTTTTATTTACGTCATTGATCAGAACGGATTTGAAACATTTTGAACTCTGATCAACAACAGATGCCCCCTATGCCCAAAGGGTTAAAATTGTATACAAGTTCCTACACAGCAGAGGGTGTATTGACTCCATCCCACAATGCACCAGTTTGGGAAAATTTCAACTCAATAAGGTCGTGTTATCCCACAAAAATCCTATTCTTAACACATAGAAACCCTGACATTCACACTCATTTTAGCCCACAAAACACTAGTACTTAAGGAATTTTTATCATGATCATGAAATTTTTTGTGGTCCTTAAACTTCTTGAACACTTTTTATTCCTAAGTACTGACATGTGTTTAGTACATTACAGTATAGTCACATTGCAATGCATTATGGGATTGGTTCAAAACACCCTTTGATTACACAGCAAAACCGAGCCTGCTGAGCAACGATTCCCCATTTCGAAGATTCTCTTCTACGTGGCCTACATAGCAAATACTACCTACCATGTGATTGTTGACTTGTTCAGTGGAAATGTTTCCTCTGCTGGCAACGCATTGTGGGAAGAGAGCTTGTTGTAGACTAAGTAATGGAAATGATCACACAACTGTGATATCAAACCTGCAAAAGAATTTTGACAAATAACAGGATTGCAAAATAACTATTGTTTCTTAGCCTTGATTTATTCTGATTTAGGATTTAAAATTTAATAAAAACATTGTTCTATTTTCAGCTTTCTCTCCCAGTTCCTTTGCCCATCTCCCACCCCTTCCGTACTTCCCCTTTGTCAACTCCAGTCTTTTGTTCTATGTGTGTATATATGGTTTGTCCTATCTGCTGTTTTGTCAGTTTGCCTTTGATGAAGATCCTGCTAGGATCAAAACGTCAGGCCCACACTCTAGTGTACAGTTTACCTACACAGGCTATTTTTGTGGAGAAACAGCTAGTAACAGCATTTACTTATTTTTGAAAAAAACATTTTGCGGTTCTACGCTTTCAATTAAAAACCTAGTGAAGTGTCCTTTTGGGTATAACATACATGTATGTTCAGACAGCAGTTTTACGTGCATATTTGCGCACTGCATGTACTCATGCACATGCATACGGCAGTGCTTTGAATCAGCACTTGCAATTCGATGCTGCGAATATTGCATTACGTCACTTACTCGAAGGTAAAAGCACTATAGCTGATATTTGTGGCTACATCTTGAAGATTGATTTATTCTCATTTTCAGGGATGACAGTTAAAGGAGGATGACCTGATTTAAGTATATAAAGTTTTCATCTTGATAGAATGGCCTTCACCCCAAACCCCATCTGTAAAGTTTCTCACCGATATTTCAACCTGTTTTGATGCGAGAGCTAAAAACATGATTTTGTAATCCCTATAGAGTATCGTGTAAAATTAACATTGGTCGACCAAAATGGGGCACATTTTCGCTCATAACATCTAAACCAAACATCATTTAGCCATAAGATTTCACAGAGTAAATGAGGAAAATAGCTTTCTTCTGATACCAAAATATTCACCACTTCCGGTAAAATCTGGGGTTCTGGGGACGAGGCTATTAGCGATCAGACCATGGCCCTTTAACTTAATGCAGCTTTTGAAAATTATTGACTTAATGATATTTTGCACATTACTGATATGGCAGGCCGGTTTTGGGGAGATTTTTTGGGTTGCTGTTTTTTTTGGATACACTGTATAACAGATTTTTTTTAGATTACAAGACATTCTTACCCATAAGTTTGTAGGTTGATAAGCCATCTTTACATGACATGGGCAGGTTATTGTAGTAGGCATGGAATCGGAATGCTAGCATCAGCAGCATGTGATAGCTGTTCACAATAATCACTCTCCTTGAGTTTATTGCAGGATCCACAAATATGCAGATGTCTTTAACTTGAAGTGACCTGTTGCAAGCAATATTTTGAGGAAAAATACCTATTTGATTATAGAGTTTCAAAAAGAAGAAAAAAATTAGCTAATCCTAATAAGGGCAAATTTCAGATCCTTGATCTCTCAAAATGTTCATAGTTACCGCTTTAATAGGGTTCTGAATTTACACACAAATCCAACATAGTTAACAGGAAAAACAACAACAACAGGCCCCAGAGGATACTCCATTTCCCGACCTCCGTGCAGGGACGTCAGTGAGATTGATGTCTCACCAGTCAAACCTGGAGATAAAGAAATGGCTTATGTAAACTTGTGGTAAACCCAAGTGTACCCACCTTCTAACATTGTCAAGACGGAACCTTCAGCTAAGGACTTGTATACACAAACAGGCACATGGTAGCGATCTTTCCTTTGCAGAGCGTGTGTGGTCCAGTGGAAAAAGTGCAGGACTCATGATCATAAGAGCATGAGTTTGAGCCCCGCCGTGGCCAACATGTTTGTGTCCCTGGGCAAGATACTTAATCTCAATTGCCTCGCCTACCCAAGCAGAATCTGGGGAGCTGTCATGTTATGGGGGATATTACAATCTAAGTGCTGATAGGGATGTGCGCTTGGCCAGCAGCCAACTAGATGAAGCGAAATGATTGTGACGATTTCCTAATGGCGGCATAATAATAATATAGGCAACAGCGCTTGGAGACTGTTAACAGTGATAAAGCGCTATATAAAAACCGATTATTATTATTATTATTAGTAGTAGTACCATCATGTAGTGTACTGCTAAGTTACCTTCCAGGTGGCCGACAGGCACACACAGATGCCACCCAGAGGGTGTATTGATATTGAATCCATCCCACAATGCACCAGTTTTGGGAAATTCACCTCATTAAGGTCATGTGATCCCACAAAAATCTTAACACATAAAAACCCTTTACACTCATTTTAGCCCACAAAGCTAAAATAGTATTTAGATAATTTTTATTATGATCATTAAGTATTTTGTGGTCTTTAAACTACTTGAACACTTTTTATCCCAAAGTACTGACATGTGTTTAGTACAGCACAGTATAGGTACACTGCAATGCATTAAGGGATTGGTTCAAAACACCCTCTGAATGCCACCATTAACAGAGTACCCCACAGCTACTACCAGCTCAATCTCTAATCTAATCCCATAATCTAATCCCATAACCCAACTCCCTTAACCTAACTACCCCTGACCATTACAATTGCCATGGTCCTTTTATTCCTAAACACTTTTACACCACAAAAATGGTGAAAATGTTTTCAATTCTTTAAAAGTTGAGAATTTTTAATTGGTTGACTAAAGTTATAATATTGAACTAGTTTTTGGTCTGAAATTGGGGTCAAATGAAAATCCCTTTTAACTCTAGCCATAACAAATTTTAATAAAAAGTTATTACAGAATTACTTTATACAACAGTATACTAGTATACTGTCACCACACAGTATTACGTATGTTCCAAATATATATATTTTTTGCAATCATACCACAAACGCAATCACAACACAAACACATAAAAGAACTAGAATTTCGCGGTTCTCGGCTTTCGCGCTCGCTATATTCAAAGAATATAAGCTGTGGGCCGCCCCATGACCTTTGACCCTGGCACGTGACCTTTGATCTCATCAACATATGAGGGATCGCATGGTGCACCTATGACAAAAGTTTGGTTCCAATTGAACTTCAAGTTTTCAATTTAGATCAATTTTTACATTTTTAGCCCATTTTTCAACTTGACCTCACATGACCTTTGACCTTTCAACATGACCTTTGACCTCGTCAACATATGAGGGATCCCATTGTGCACCGATGACAGAAGTTTGGTTCCAATTGAAGTTAAACTTTTCAATTGAGGTCAATTTTAAAAAAACTTAACAATTTTTGACACACACATCCATACAAACACACACACATACACACGCACAACAGATTGCTAAGTGGTCCTGCCAGCTATAGCTGGCGGCCCACAAAAATAAATAGAAAGTATTCTCTTACTTTTTCAGCTTGCTCCTCATTGCTGAGTATACATTATCAGAAATATCCATGGTCAAGGTGTACCTTATCCCTATTATCAATAAAACAAAGAAATAAAATTATTGCGGTCCTCAGACTGCTAGTGTTGCCTGCCATCACGATTTGTGAATGATAGGCCTCATATGACCTTTGACTTTGATATTAGGCCTTTGACCTCATAAACAAATTAAATGAGGGTTTCCATGTAATTATCCATAAACCAAGTACTAGTATATCCATAAAGTTTGGTTCCAATTTAACTTCAACTTTTTAATTGAGGTCAATTTTAACAACTTACAACTTAACCTCACATGACCTTTGACCCCATCAACAAATGAGGGATCTCAATGTTGCACCTTTGATTCAAGTTTGGTTTAAATCCCACCAAAGTATGCAGATATTACAAGAAACTGTTAACCCTTTTTCACAACAGACTACAACAGACAACAGTGGACAAAGTGATCCATGTGTCTTCCTGCCTTAAGGCAGGTGACACAAAAATGTTAGCTTGTGCCACCTCTCTATAGTATGACCCAAAAATAATGCAACCGAAAACTTTTTAAAAAAAAAATATGTGATCTGAGAATTTCCAAGCTTGTGATACCACATTAAAACAGATATTTAAAAAAAAAATAATGATTAAGTTGTGATAACAACACAGGAAATGACAAATTGTTTCAGTCATTGTCTAAAATTTAAAATGAAAATGATGCTGTTTATAAAAATAGATTGAAAGCAATCACACAGGGAGAAAATGTACCCATGTAATTTTTCTTTGCACAAGCAATTTCTCTGCATGCTTTCAGGGATGTAAGTGGGCATATCATTGATTTCCTGAAAATCTTTCCGGCCCTTGCCCCAGTGGCCAAACGCTTGCGCGAGACACTAAATTTTATGCAGGAATCGTCCAAACAAAAGGCTACAAAAGGAGTTAAAGGGGTGTAGCCCATACCCAAAAATATGCGTTAATATGGGAAATAACATCACCCAAGTCCATAAATGTAAAAAAAGTTTTGAAAAATTCATTTCCAGAATTTTTTTTTGTTATGGCCAAATTTCCGGAAATCCAGAAATTTCCGGAAGTCTTACATCCCTGGTCTTCGTATGTTTATTGGTTTACTTACTGACTCCATGGTATCTTGCGTACTCATTGTAGACATGCAGACTACTTGTATCAAATAGTAGACCACACCATGGAAATAATCTATAAAAAAGACACAATTGATTTTAGTGGCTATTCATTTCTATAAATCTATAACTTCATTAATATATAAATCTCCTGTGGCACCACACCCTCTATTTGTCTCTTTTTCAAATTTTGTACAATTGTTTTTACTGAACTAAAAAATTCCCTCAAAGTGGTACAGTTCGAAATTGATCTGTTTCTTCAAATGTTTTATAATTAAAATCAGAGACCCCCCATCTTAATTACCCTGACCCTAAAGTAAAAGTAGATTTTCAGTTCTTTTTTTTTGGGGGGGGGGGGTAATTTTCTGGCGATCTTTTTTCATTTTTTGGTTTAAAATTTAACTAGGGTAAAATCTTTATTCAAAACAGCAGCAAGAAAGATGTTGTTTTGCCAAAATTATTCCAGAATCACCACAAAGTTCAAATATCATTTTGCATCATCTAGGATTCTCAGGTTGTCTTCAATAATACATACATTGAAGGTAACAACCTCAGGGCCGTACCGAGTTAGTCGACCCAGAGGGGGCAAATTTTCCAGTCGTCCCGCCAGAGAGGGCAAAATCCGTAAGTCGTTCCGATGAATTGCTCCAATTACGTCTGAATCCGACCAATGCGCGCGTATCGGGCAAATTTGCCGAATTTCCCTTACTTTGCCCAATTTAGGAGGCTGAAATTTGGTTGCTTCCCGAAAAAAGAGGGATGAAAATCTATTTTGGTCATCATCGTCCCGCTTTTTCTAGCCAGAGGGGGAAACTTGCCCCCTCGCCCCCCCCCCCCCCCCGCCGTTCGGTAACGCTACTGCAACCTTTAGTTCAGGTGTATGCGGGTGCAGATGTCATAAGAGACCAAATATAATTATTTTTATGTGTAAAATGTATCTGTATCTTCCAATGAGAGAGCAAATTGGACACATTGCATACTTTGGGCAAAAACTTGTGCCAGTGCCACTTAAAACGTATATCAATGTCATTGGCACTATGAATGGTTTGGGAATCTGGTTGTCATCATAGCTTTTGGGGAGTGCCCCTGTCCTCAGTCAGAACCCTTGCCCCACCACTAAGCCAGCACCCCCCCCCAAATAACTGACTCATTTGAATGTCCTAAGGAGGACTGAGCAATTCGCCCCCCTCAGAAAAATTCCTCGGCACCACCCCCCCCCCCCCCCCTTGCAAAGGTCTGGTTACGCCACTGGAACAAAAGAGTTAAGACATGCATGAGTGCTAGAAACGAGTGGTAACAGGACCAGGACGTGCATCTACTGACCACCAGACATTCATTGATGTACTGGGGACAAATCCCATTCAGTGCCTTATAGACACAGAGAAGAGTCTTGAATTTAAAAGAGAATGCTGAGCCCAATGAAGTTCGTTCAGCAGAGGAGTTGTGTGAGCAAATCTAGAATTTTGGTAGGAGAGATGAGTAACACTTGTTTTGAAGTACGCACACACCTAACATATTATTAATGAACAACATACCTCCTGGTGTCAAACTTTTGATGGTAGTACCCTGATACTCAAAAGGAAAATTGGTTAATGTCTTGTCTAGGTTGGCATGACAACCATACTGAGGTAGACCTGGAATAAAAACAATTCAATTGATTGACAGTAATAACAAAAGTCAGTGTTGAGCATGAACAAATTTGTAGTTCTCTTATGCCAGTATTACTGTTTTAAAGATTTTTGCTGTATAAATGGTGTAACATTCTTAAAAGCTGGGAAAATTTATGCAATTTCATGGTTCTTGCCTAGTACAAATTTGACATTCTTAAACAGCTCTGAAATTGTAAGCAATTTCATTGGCTGATGCCCAGGTTCAATTCGACAATTGAACCCAGGTAGTAAGCACTGTGTATTGACATTATTTGGAGGTTGAGCACTCACATCATGCCACATTTTGCTACATTCGCGTGCGCCTGCCAATGTTGCGTCTCATTGCGTACGTTTGTTGCGTTCAATGGGTTGCTTGATTTTTTGTCACTGGGTAGTTGTATTTAAGCCATAAGAATTGCAAAATTGGGTTAAAGATGACTTTAAATTATGAAGCTGTTTAAGAATGAGAATAAAGGTATGATCTTGGGAACCGATACTCTCTTTATGACAAATTGAAACCGTTGACACCATTATTTTTACGTCCTTCCACTTAAAATAATGGCATTGCCTTGTTTCAATTTGTCGTAAAGAGTCGGTTCCCAAAATCATACCTTTATTCTCTAAATCTAGACTGGGTAACATGCTTTGTGTATCTTAAGGATTTTCTTAAGTATTAACTTAAGTTATTACGATAAACGATCATTCTGCAGATTGAAGTTACATGCTTGACTTTGTAATGGTATTGAAAAAAGACAAAAAAACATGACATCATTGTCCAGATATTTGTGAACCCTTTCTCCAAGCCCAAAATCATGGATATGGGTGTAAGGCTGGCACTTCAAACTCAGGGCATTGAAAAACAACCAAAATGCCCCCAAAATGGGGGTTTTTCGGGTGCAAAAACTTTTAAACCCAACAAATGGAGGGCTTTGGGTGAAAATTTTCAAATTTTTCAAAAAAATAGGTGTCTTGGGTGGACAGTGGTAAAATTTAAAAAAACTATGGGGTCGTTGGGTGCCATTTTCAAAATTATATGGAGTCTTTGGGTGACAGCGATGCCTAAAAATGGGGGGGTCTTAACATTAACAGCCTTACATACGTGTCACCTCCAAGAGGCCCCCCCCCCGCCTCCCTCCCATCTACCATCCCATTCCTTTCCCTCTCGCTACAATTCTTCCCCCTCCCCCCTCCCCCCCTACAATCCCCCACCATCATCCCTCCCTCCTTTCCCCCCCGTTCCCTATCCCTCCCAACCTCAATTCACGCATATTATAGCCCGCGGGTGTTTATACCCCCTCTTTCCCCCCACAATCGAGTGCCCCCACCCCCGGCTTTTGGATAGCTTAAAATGGTTTTCTTTGGATTGAACATGGCTACAGGCATATTTTCAGTTTCTCATACATTGTCACAAATTCAGCACTTGCATCAGTGTGACCAGACTCATATGGCACTCAACCCTGCAGGCCTTGTGCCATTATTTGGTCAAAACTGAACATGCGGCATTGATTTGGTCAATGCACTCAAGCTAACAATATTCAGTGAGGGGGGGGGGTTTTGCAGTTAATCTTAATAAAAAGATTATCAGGTTTGTAAAAACAATAGCTATAAAAACTCCTTCAAAAACACAACCAAAAAATAGCGCTTACTGCTTGACACTTTCGAGTGTCATGGTCGACACTCATATCAGACTGATATGGTTTTATCCTCCTCATATGGTGGCCCAAATCCAACTATATGTGGCGCATTCTCAGTCAGAAGAAGATCAGGCGGAGGCGGCCAAAGCCTCATTCATTATAGCAACTCACCAACACTAATCAAAATAAAATTACAGCAATACGGCAGGAAACCCCAAAAACCAATTGGGTGTTTTAATGTGGGTCCGTCATGGGTGTTCCAGAACCAAAAATACGTCCGCGTTCGTAAATTCATACAAAAAAAATCAGAAATAACCTTCCAGTGGAGTTGACTTCTTCAACTCCAAAGTTTGGGAATAAGGAAATATTCTTGACAACATATAAAAAACTTCAGAATTGTCGTCAAGATTTCGCTTTTACGTGTTAAACCAGTGGCGACGTCTGAAATGGGATTTTCTTGGGCCGCCCTCCCCCTGATGAGGCTCATAGATATGGAAATGAAAACATAGGAAAGGGCCCCGCATCTCTGTTCATGACATGGGTCCCTTTTCTTATGATTCCAAAAGATTCACATATTCTTTTAATGTTTAACACTCCTTGTCCAGGATCTTGACAATAATGATTGCTTCTCACAGCATGATCTGCTATAGCAGATTTGGATAGTTCACCTTAGAATAACTATCTTGTGGCTTGGGAGTAATTGCCTTCATTTTTCAATACATGAATCCCATTTGCATCAGGAAAAAGGATCTCGCGTCATGAACAGAGACGAGGGGGCCTACTTTGACGTCCCGTTTATGATCCTCTTTTGACTGCGAATGCATCACCAACAGTTGGATTTCAGCCAACCAGAGAGAAGAAAGATCAACCTACAACATTTTAATAAGTGTTATACCATGACACCGAAACCGTTCAAACAGTAAACTTCTATTTTGTTTTGATGTGAAGAACTTGTTATAGCAAGGTCTTCAGTTGGGAATCTGAACCACTGAGGTCCTTTGACGAGAACCCATGTTATAGAAGCCCAATTTTGTGATTAAAAATATTTCATTCTCTATTGTACTGAGAAAAGATTTCCACAGGAAAAGTACTTTGTTTATTATACAAGGGAAAAATGGAATTCCCCAAAATGCTAAATTTAGAAAATGAGTCAAATTGATGCAAAAATAGGTCATTTCCCATGATAATTTATGGAAGATGATGCAATGCAGATGATGTCATTTATGTGAGATCCAATTGGACAGAGTTAAGATTATGTTTATGAGTGATGATGTTGTAGTACCTATTTTTAGGTATTAGGAAATATTAGTTGTGAAATATTGTGTATATAAGGAGATATCACAGGAAAACAACTTGGCTAACAGAATTTAAAAGCATTTGTTACAAACAAAAACAAACCTCAGCATCACATCATCTTTACAGTCACATATCCCATAATATTATGTACTTGCCTTTTAGAAGGACACTGAGAAACCTGAGTGCCTTGTCCAGGTGTGGAGTGACCAGTAGAAAGTCATCTACCAGATGTAGTAACAGCTGCAATAACACAAACAGGCCATATTAGAGGGATGACATGACCTTTGACCTTATTAAATGAAGCTGTATACCTAGTATGAAGTTATTCAAGTTGGATTTCAATTTTCATTGATGTAATTTAGCGTTCATGACGTGGAGGGGTTCTCAAGATTGGTTTGGGTGGGAACATGCCTCCGAGAGTCTGGAAGTAGGACCCATGTCAAATTTGCCAAAAAAATGATCCATATATAGTTATACCAGTGATGCAGATTTTGGCGCAAAATTAACACATATCTATACTACTAACAAGATAAGATATCTGTCTGTCTATCTGTTTGGCTATGTGTTTCGTTATGCTTTGATATATGGGGGCTGATATTTGGCATGAAGGTAGGGGAGGACAGTCTGACCTTTGTTTGCCGGACTTCAGAGTGACCCAAAAGGTCAAAGGTCATCTAGAGGTCAATTTGCGTAGAAATGACCTATGGCCACCAAATTTGGTCAAAAGGACCGCTGACCTGAGCACAAAAACAAGTCTGAGGTCAAAGGTCACACACATAGGTCAAAGGTCACATGCAGGGGCAATGCATTAATTTACCACATTTTTCTCAAAATTTTGATCTTTCTAGAAAATGTGAAAAAAAAAATTGTCTTTAGATTGAGGAAATTGGACTAATTTTCCATCAAATTTTAGAAAATTGAAAAACACTCATTGCTATACCAACTAGTACCAAAAGGGGGTATACCAGAAGGCTAAAAATGAATCCCATGTTTGCAGCATTCTCCATTTGTATATTTTATTAAAAATAACCTGTGACACTTCAACACTTACACCGTCCTCATTAATGCCAGACAGACAGCACTTTTCCATATGAGCGTAGAAGTAACTGCATAGCAGAGATGAGATGACCGATCCCTGGCTAATACCTGATGTCCTCACGTAATGCTGACCACCGCACTGTAAGGAGAGCAAAATATATCATGGCTATTTCATCTACTTTGGATGGAACTGGTGGATATACCGTACTGACCCGAGTATAGTCCCATGCTTAAGTAAAATCCCACCCCTAAGTTTTGGCAAAATTTCAGAAAATTCTAAAGATTTGTTTATTATCCCATGCCAAAAAATTGGCCTACCCTGACTGCAAAATTTGGAAACCTATTTTCTTCAAACAACAAACCTTTTAGACTTAAATTCCAATTGATATGCATTTTCCAATACCAAAATCCACTTCTAATTTTATATTCCATCTCAAGAATATTTGTAATGATGTCTGGAACCTTTTAAAGTTTGTGAGAAACGTACAGTTTAAGAGCAGAACACGGCAAAGTGTCAAAGTATTCTCAAGGCTTTCTACTTTGAAACTCAGACGGGATTCTACAATATCATTCACTCTTTTTTCCATATTTAAGTATAAAAAAATAACAAAGCATTGAAAATTATTCAGTTTCATAAATTCAGGACAAAAGTAGTTTTTTTGGTGGATTTGTTTTTCTGAAACTAAAAAAACATTTTTGAACAAGGTCATGTGCAGGGTCAGAGGGCGCCTATTGAAGGCATCATAATTTCCCAATTTTTCCACTTTCCTTGTTTTCCATCATGACATTTCTAAAATACAGTACTCAAATTGCTTAAAAAGTTAAAATTCCCAATACTTCAAAGATATTTCACTGAAGATTTCATAGTATGATATATCATGTGGCAAATTGGTTCAGTTCTTATGACTATTTGTTCTTTGCTAAACCTCTGGCAAAACAAACCCACTAAAGTTACATTATAGTCATTAACCCTAACGCGGCCCAGACGCAATGTGGTGCAACTAAAACATGGTACCGGTCGGAAAATGTTCCTCGTTGCATCTGGGCCGTCTTTACGGAAAATGAC
Organism: Ophioderma brevispina; assembly: GCA_023653785.1. NCBI lineage: Eukaryota > Metazoa > Echinodermata > Ophiuroidea > Amphilepidida > Ophiodermatidae > Ophioderma > Ophioderma brevispina. The sequence goes on from JAMKCH010084829.1 coordinate 14,945, forward strand.
GCGATGTTCCTCGTTGCATCTGGGCCTTCTTCCCGGAAAATGACGCGATGTTCCTCGTTGCACCTGGGACGTCATTCCGGGAAAATAATGCGATGCTTTTCACTGCATTTCGGACGGTTTGCCCGCAGAAGGCGCAATACTTTTCATCAGGCAGGTGACACTGTGTACAAATGCCCATAGACAATTTCGATATCGATGGTGATAGCGCCACCATTTTCGATAAGCTACTTTCAATTATGCATAAACGCATTCATGACGTAAACCGGAGCATGACGTAGCGTAATAGCGCCACGCACGACTATGACATAGCGTAATAGCGCCATTCACGACTGGCGAACTATAAGCTATTTCATGCAGATCAGTGTGCAGTACGCATCCATTATTTATTTATTTATTTATTTAGGATCCCTGTTCTCATTGCATTCGCACGTGATGTTCCTCGTTGCATCTGGGACGTCTTTCCGGAAAATGGCGCGATGTTCCTCGTTGCATCTGGGCCGTCTTCCGGGAAAATGACGCGATGTTCCTCGTTGCATCTGGGCCGTCTTCCGGGAAAATTACGCGATGTTCTTTGTTGCATCTGGGCCGTTAACGACTTTACGCTACTTATTCCTGTGCCGGGAAAAACGGCCAAGATGCAATAAAACGCAAAATTTGTTTCTCGTTGCATCTGGGCCGTTAAAAATAAAAATAGATTGCACCTCGTTGCATTTGGGCCGTTGGTCGGCAAAACGACCCGGTCCGGGTTAGGGTTAATACATGGCTTGTTACATCACAAAAGATGAAATCCACTTCAGAATTAGGGTGAAAACTACGTACTATCGGAAAACATCATTTTTCAAGTCTTCCAAATTCGGCGGGCATCATGAAGTGGCTGTATGGTGAATAGGCCAAGACATTTTCAACTCCGGCTTCGGGCAAGATTCGGGCATTATCCCACCCCCAAATTTCAAGGTATTTTCAGCTTAAAAAGGGGTGCGACTATACTTGGGTCAGTACGGTATTTAAAAATTGCTGACGTCCTACAAATATAACTGGTTTTGCTTAGGAGGGTGGGGATTGGAAAATTACAACTACAGTGATTTGTTAAAATATTGTTATTTCGCCCACTTCTGGTTTCATTAGAAAGGGAAACTATAGCCTAGGAGCTAGCAGATATTGTAACACATCTCGATCACAAAAGGTTTGAGTGATTAAATATGTAGCTAGCCTGACAGGGACCCCTGAAACACGATTCTTAAGTGCCGCAAATGGTGACATGAAGAAGGGGGTCTAGACAAAGATTACTCAGGGATCAAATTTTTAAATTGATGCAATCATGTTGTTTTTATTGGTAGTCAGTGAAAAATACTCATGCAAACAAAGTAGCTAAAATAAATACCAAACAGTCATTTCTTTAAAGAGGCACTGGCACATTTGAAAAATAGTGCGCCCTCAAGATTTTTCAAAATCAATATTTTTGCATGGTTGTAAAGCTTTTATATACAAAAGCCCTCACCCGAAATGATTAAGACCAAATCAGCTTCCTTATGGGTAAACAGAACGATTTTGTAATTTAACGTCGCCGGCGACGCTAAATTCAGCAGACGACACAAATGGCGTTTAACACAAGAACACGCACGCCGTATGCATGTTTCCCATGCTATGCACACTGTTTGACCAGTCTATAAACTTTGTGGTTTTAATATCAGTGAGTACGAGTCAAAAATATTCATGTAATGTACACATTTGTTGATTAAAGTTATGGAAAACTTAAAAGTTGGCCTACAAATTTACCTAGATGTCTTTATCCTCATATCAATATCCCTATCTGTTTTGGGGTATGTTATTTTTTATGTGTAAAATATATCTCTGTTCTTCTAATGGCCTAGACTATCATTTGAGAGCAAATTGAAGAAATTTCATATTTTGTGAAAATGTGCCAGTGCCACTTTAATAGTCGATTGGATTGCTTAAAAAAATGCTTCATACCTTTAGGACGTCATAATTAACGTGGTGCTTGAGTCTTGACAGCAGACTAGTTGGTGTTTCCGTATGCTGAGATACCTGTCAAAATATATGGAGAAGATCAATAAATCAGCAAAGTGCAACAGAGTCAGTGTTGCCTCACAGAAATACAAAAGAACCTCCTAAACTGACTGCTTTAATGTCCCGCATGGATACCCATTTGGGGGTATTTGTAAGTTGTACCAAACACATTCACACATTTCAGAATCTATGCCTTATGCATGTGCTTTTATCAACAGTGTCTCCTCTAGAATAAAATTTTCATCTTGATAAAATGGCCTCTACCCCAAAACCCTGTATGCAAAGTTTCGCAGAGATATTTCAATCCGTTTTGATGTAAGAGCTAAAAACGTGATTTTGTAAGCCCACAGGGCACTATATAAATTATTCTTATTCAGTGGGTGTGGTTAACAAGAAATTTGATTGGTTTAGGTCAAAGCTTCGCCCATCCATTATTGGGCAATAGATGTATGGTGCGTGCAGCAATAACGCGGTGTAGCCTGACACACGCAAACGGCACGTTTATACTGTGTCTTGCATGTCGATCACCGCGCGATGACTTTGGTTTCTTGGGTTGAAACACATTTTCAAGAGGGGTGTAATTATTTAAATTAATTAAAAACGAATGATTTAAGAATATTTTTGACAAATAAATTATGTCAATAAAAAGTAAAAATTACACAATTCTAAATAAGAATGCGAATAAAAGATGAGATTTTTTGTTTTGGCCATCTTAAATGGTGCCATAATGGATGGGCATCCAATATTTTATCGTGGTGGATGCTGGCTGCGCCAGCATCCATCACTCAAAATTTTGGATGCCCATCCATTATGACACCATCTAAGATGGCCAAAACAAAAAAATCTCATCTTTTATTCTCTAAATGGGTCGCATTTTTGCTCTTAACTTCCAAACCAAACATCCTAAGATTTCACAGGGTAAATGAGAAAATAGTCGCTTTCTTCAGATGCCAAAGTTTTGACCACTTCTGGTAAAATCTGGGGTTCTGGGGACGAGGCTATTAGTTTATTTATTTACAACATTCGGTATCCGCCAGGCAGAACCCAATATTGCTATATGCATTAAATTCAAGGGATGCCTCCAGAACAGCGGGGAAAGACCACGGCCCTTTAAGATATTTGATGCTTGATGCACACTTACATTGTTTTTCATGTTGACTAGAAAAACCTGAATATCCCCTAAAGCAATTGTTTGGGGTGACAAAGATGTAATAGTATCTCTGGTTTGCCCTTCTCTATTTTCATGGTCTGCCAATCAAGACAGATTTCTCAAATAAAGTAGGTAATCTGTGCATACTCCCAGTGCAGCTACTACCGAGTTCCTGCTCCCACTTTTTAAAGAAATGTCTGCTGATGATAATTCTGAGCTAACGTTTTGTATAGAATTGGACTTACTTGATTCACAATAATAGCATTCCTCAAATGCTGTCCTTCCTTGGCTAGTCCCATCAGCACACGATGAAAATCATTCCCGACTTCCTGACTCGTTGATACATGTCTAAGAAACGCCCTCTGTAGTTTGCCCTGATGAAAGGTGACTGTAGCATAGCGGCGTATGACAAACTCACTGCCCCCTGGTTGTGAGTTGAGTAGCGTGGTCATGATCTGAAAGAGCTTGTTATGCTTGATAGACTCGTAGCACTTCTCTATGTCTAACTTGACAAAGTACAGTTGCCTGGAAAAAGAAACAAAGGAAAAACAAGGTGATTTCAAAATACTGAAATACAACATAAAGGTGTGTGATCCAACTGACACCCTAGTCCCCCACTTCACCCCAACAAAATTGAGATTTTAGTATTAGAAGCTAACTCAAATTTTTCTCATAACCCCAGTGAAATATTTAGGGCTGATAAATATTTCCTTGAGATGGTATGAACAAAAACACATCAACCTCCGAGGTCTACTGGCCGATTGATTGGTTATACAATTGTGTTTATGTAGGAACAGATTAAAGGTTGTACAGATATATAGAAAGGACTTTTGTGATTGGTTACTCAGCAGTTATATCATGCTATATCATTTAATGAGCCAATCAGAGATACTGTAAGAAATATGGTAGACTTCAGGGGTTAAATAGCCTCATTCCTAATCGACCACACATATTATTCTATGAGCTTATGTGATACCTGTTCTTTTGCTTCTGTTATGCAAGCTAGAGCAATTAAGGACAGTGTCAACCCTGAGATTCTGCGTATCTATTTTGGTTTGTAACTTTACAAATATTTGATTATTGTATGTAAAAGTATACATTTCTAGAAAGAAAATGGGATGATGAACCCGATGGTGGCATCAGATTAATGTACAACTTTCCATATTTTGAGAAAAATACTAAAAAAAACATGATTTTGCCCCAAATTTCAGACAGCATAACAAAACAATTTGAATTTTCATGTTTCTTTTTATGTCATTTTAGAAAAACACAGACAAATTTGTCTAGGGACGGTTTTTCAGTTTCTTAAAATAGAGATTACTTTTCGAAATATAAGGAAAAATGTCAAAAAGTGTGATTTTTACCTTTCTTTTCAAAATGAGTATATTGGAGAATAATCTTTAGTTAGAATCGAAAAATGAAACATTGAGAAAACCGTCCAAGAGACGACCAACTGCTATCATAGGATAGTTAAACCTTACCTTTTGCTTCGTATGTTTTGAGTTATCTTGTCTGAAAATTTGCCAAATTTTGCGAAAATTGAACTTGAGAAAAATCCTTGGTTTAGTAACAAAGGGACTTTCATCACGCCATTTCAGCTGTCTCTTTCGCAAGATAATTGTATCTATCTTTGAACTTCAAAATTGACTGTTGTGCAAGTGATGGAAATACCTCTTTATGCACTAATGAATCCAACATCCTTTGTCTCTAAACCCTCCAGAAATCAGAATAACTTTGAAAATTTCATCATCTGGTCCCAAATTAAAAGCGCTTGTTGCCATTTCAAATATTATTTTTGTCGTTTTTTTCCAAGATGCTTCGCGCAAAAGTCATAACACGCCACAACTGGTTTCATTAATTAACGCATTAAAAATTCACTCAACACCGCGCGACGCTATGCCTGCGACTGACGGCGTAAAATGTTCTTAAATTCCCGCCGTAAAGACCATATACCCCGGGGGGGTTTTGTGACTTAAATGTCAATAGTTGTTTTAATCAGCAAAAAAATCATCTCAGGATTGGTCTGCAGTAATCCTTTGTTGGTAACGATGGAACACATGTTGTGTTAAAAATGGTGCAAAATCCAAATTCGTGTGAAAAACAAAAGCACTAGGGATGACACTGCCCCTGAGTTCAAAGATTTGGAGCAGATTTTTAAAATCTTCACAGTAGGAATACATAATAACCAAACAAAATACATAGGCAATTCACAAATGCCTGTATTGTCTGCCATTGCAGTTTGTGAATGAGGTCATCAGGGTTACTGAGGTCACCACATGTGGAACATTATCCACATGACCAATGTTATAAAGTATATGAAAATATATCAAGATTGTGAAAACGCAAGCAATATGAAAACTTACAAAAATATGCATTGTACTCAATTCCCATTTTGAGAATTGTCTTGACTCTACACAAAAAAGAGTGCTAAAATCGAATAGATTTACCTTGAAAACTTTTTCGTCTATGTGTTTGTACAAATTGTCTCCATTCTGGGTATGGGTATCTGTACCAAGCACAGCAGAACCAACCGAGCTGGTTTGGTGTGCTGCAAAATAGAAATGGTTAAAATGATAATCATTACGATCTGATCATTAACTTTTACAGGGTCTTGATATATTTAGAATTAAAAGATTCCCACAATGGATATTCTCATTTTTTTGCAGGAGAATAGTTATTTATTGCATGTTCCCTTCTTATAATCAGTTTGTCAACATGGTGTCACCCCTTCTTAAATTTGTTCAAAATAAAGAGACAATTTTCACATGGGTCAACAGCTGTGTGTAGGGCAAGCCTCTTAAACATGCAGATGCAAAAACAGTACTCCTGATGTCTTGCCCTTATTTGTATTTTGATATTTAAAAGACTGTTTCTAAAGTAATACTGAACACAGGGCAGCATCCTAAATATTTAAATTACTAAATATTCACATCCTACCTAGGTGAAAGTAATGCCTTATGGGTTTTATCCTTGTGGTAAATTCTACAACTTGGAATTTGGCCCCCTGTGATCGATTGCAACGGTACTTCATGTATGTATGAAATACATTTCCTAGTCAAATTTAGCTGTTTGTCTTAATTTACACATTTTAGTTCCGACGTTCTTAAAGGGGATGGCCTGGTTTAAATAAGTTTCATCTTGATAGAATTGCCTTCACACCCCAAAACTTTATCTGTAAAGTTCTCTGCGCGGATATTTCAATCTGTTTTTGATGTAAGAGCGTTAAAGCTGATCCTGTGAGCCCCATAGAGTCTCTGTAAATTAATATTTGTCAATCAAAAGAGAACATTTTCGCTCATAACTTCCAACCAAACATCATTTGAGCCCCTAAATCTCCACAGGGTAATGAGAAAAATAGTAGCTTTCTTTTGATACCAAACTTTTTTGCCCACTTCCGGGACCTCAGTGAAATCTAGGGGTTCTGGGACGAGGCAATTAGCGATTGGCTAAGCCCCTAAAGACACGAACTATCCCAGTGATTTATCAGAAAGTGTCAAAATATGGAAATTTGCAGAATGGCTTAAAATTGAAGATAGTTTTAGAATTCCTAATTACTTTTTTTCCAACTGTAGAATTCACAGGAAAGGAAGAAACGGCAATATTCGCAAGATACGACTCTCCATTCATACGTGTTGCATAAGTGTCCCGCACGGACAGTAATGACTAAAATCCTAATCATTTTGTCTATATTAGTTTGCTTCATTTTGCAGGGTATGTTAGATACTCGTACTTTGTTAAATACATGCACAAATCTGATTTTTATGATTTTTTTTCATTTTCTGATTTGCAAATCACTGATAGTGCCTTTAATGACACCTGTTAGGTTAAATTACTTGGTTTTTTTTATCCTTACCTTGATGTAAGTCAGTACATCAAAGAGACTTGAAGTAGATGTTTAATATTCACTACGCTGTAATTAATCCAAATCAACAAACAAATGTTTTTTATTTGTAGGATTACCACCCCCAATTTAAGATTTGAATTAAAACACTTTGGTTAACATCCAAACCTACCTTTCTTATACTGCCACATGACTTGCCCAGTTGAAATTGGACGGATGTTTGACGTCTTGGTTAAAAACTCTATATGGAACAACCTAACGAGCCGCTCTGACGTCATCAATTCCATGGCAACAGATTGACTAATTGGGTTTGATCACGACACCGGTTCTGTTTCATCTTGTAGACTCTTGGCACCAAAGCGCTCAAGTTTTGTGCCAGATGGGTGTGTCGAAGAAAAGTAGCTGATTTCTGGACAAATTGGATTCGGTCACATAAAACCTTGTCTAAACACAGAAATACACACTAAAATAAGGATTAGTTTTGATACTAATCTAAAATCAAAGAGTGTTGGCATTGAGTACATCCCCACTGATTTGAATTCACGTTCATGTTTGGTTCCTACCCCATCCTCCAGTTTTTTTATAAAATGTTAACTAACATAATTTCTTAAGAATTTTAACACATGATAGAATTCAAGAACAGCACAAGAATATCATCTATATTCAGGAGTACAAAGCACAAGCAGCATGTTATCATGAACTTATACCAGTTTTGTGGCACATTGTTACATTCTAGTTTTATTGGTATTGAATACTGCCCAAAAGCGCCAATAAATCTTATTTTGAATTCAAAAAAGCTTGAACCAAGTCGTTTAGTTTGTCAAACATCTTTAGTACCAGCTCGGATGGAGATCTTGATTTAGGGCAGGGGTATCACCCATTTTTTGCTGAAGGAGAGATACTCCATCCTGAATAAAGCTTGTACACACAAGAGAATGATTTCCCATACAGCTATTCAATTCACACACACAGAACCATTGCATATCATCTAAATCTGGGACACTCCCATTTCAGTGTGCACATCCCCTCCAAAAGTGTTTTCTTGACTCTTATTCATACTATTCGACCAGCAATAAGAATATCTGATGAGTTTTTTAATTTTACATCTATGTCCCCAACGCTTTTCAAGCTCATTTACTTCTATTGCTGGTGCCATAAAGAGTTTACTTGCACCATGCACTGTTGCTAGACTGCAATTCCATGCTTCCATACCGGACTTTTGCAATTCATTATGGCCCGATGTGTCATTTTGCGTTAACATATATTGACTGTGGAATTCAAGAAATCTCTCTATACATACATTCAATGTTATAAAGTACAAACACAAAATGTTATGTTGGATAGACCTGTCGTATGTAACCTTGACGAGTTCAATGACATAGTTGGATCGCCTCCACCATTTGAAGAAGTCTGCAACCATCTCATTTTTTCGCAATCACGGGTGGTTAGGTGATGTTTGGACATTTGGTCTCTAGTTGTATCCAGTTACAGTCAGAAATCTGTCTCAGGGAGGAGTTCAAAATTTTGAAAAATGATAAAATTGTACGATTAGCCTCTTCTACCAAATTTCCAGAGTGACCTCTTCCAATTCAAAGCAGATAAATTATGTCAAAATGTCTAACACATTGCTTATTTTTTGACACTTTCAACATACAAGAACAAATGCTTAAATGTATAATTGTAGTCCCCTTGAATTGAGATTCAGCTGTTTTCATTTGGATGAAACTTGAAACAATATTGTAGCTAAAAAATTAGCTGCAATGTTATTTGAATCAGGAGAAAGCCACTGTAAATTGGGTAGCAAACTCTTTATGTATCTATCACATGCAGATTAAAATTTTCTTTTCCAATATCCAAGTTTTTCCAGGTACCATTTTATAAGGAGATACTGTAAAGCTCATTAATAATCAATACTGACCTGAATATCCTTGGTAAGTTTATGTATAGATAACTTTTCAAATCTTCCCATTGAAGTATCTTTCACATCCTGTATGAATGGCAAATCTGGAAATATATATATGAATATATACTACCAAATGAGAATGTCTGTCTGTCCGGTCCTTCTCCTCTGGCGATGCATTTCATTATATTTGGACATATGGGGCGACTATTTTGTAAAAGAATAGGGGAGACAGTCTGATGTTTGTTAACAGAGTTTCAGAGTGACCTAAAGGTCAAAGGTCTCTAGAAGTCAGTTGAGGTCATTGCATAGAAATGCCCTGTCTGTCTGTCCGACTTTGCATTTTGGTTATCTTGACATATGGACTGATATTTTGCATGAAGGTTATGGGAGACATCTGACAATTGTTATCATGGTTTTCAAAGGTGTACCCAAAAGGTTCAAAGTCATCTAGCGGTCAATTTGCATAGCAATGCCCTATGACTACCAATTTGGCCAAACGACCACTAAACCTGCCTACAGAATACATCTTGATGTCAAAGGTCTCACACATAGGTCAAATGTCACTACAGGGTAAGGCATATTATATTCTTATGTGCAACTAGCTGTACAGAGGGAAAAAGTTTGGATGGGGGCACTAAACTTAAACCAAGCATAGTGCATACAACACTGTTTTGAAGCACAATCACAGAATTGTTTAAAGAAGGTGCCCTCTGATATTATTTAGTAAGATGTTGTATGCGGCAAAGATTGCTTAAGTGCAACGAGATATTTCACATATCAGTGACCCTAAAAAATCGAAAGTAATGATTTTATGTAAAGCTTTCCATAAAAAAATACCCCATCTGAAAGATTAAGCTGAGAACTGTTTCTTCTTTGGTACACAATTTTGAATTTTTTTCTAATTCAATAGGAGGCAAATACGAAAATTCAGCCTATGATTTACATGGAACTATAAGCAAATCAAACTCAAAACCTTTTCTCTCTTTTAAAAGCAGCACATTTTAGGAAGTCAAATACAAGGTCAGACGAAGCGTATGAGTATCGACTCTATAGAAATTACTTTGACTTTACTGCTAGGACGTGGGGTTCCCTTTGCGATTCTCATGATCTAATTCTCCTCTTCTGGCTGCCTTTGTCAATAGATTCGGCTTTTGTAGGATCCAAGCCTGTGTCCTTGGGGGATCTGGTCTTTTCCATCTGGCTGGTGGGCGACCTGGCTTCCTACGCTTGTTGAGTGTTGCGTATAGGCTGGTATGGTAATCTGTGTGTTCCGGCATCCTGAGACATGTCAAACCACTTCAGCCGTCTCCTGGTGACTGCATTCCGGATGTTGCATGTGATGTTCAGACGCTGTTTCTAATTCATCATTTTTAATTTTGTCCAGGAAGGTTCACCATCCTAGGATGGACGGAGACATCTCATCTCCAAGCTTTCTAGCTTTTGGCAGACTGCAATTCCCAGGACTCTGCTCCATGGTGGGCAATGGAGTATAAGATATTGGATATTCTGACTTTGAGCGATCTTGTGATGTCATGATTGATCAGATGTGTTCCTGAGTCTACCGAATGCCATGCTGGCAGTCTTGTAACGCCTCTTGATGACCTCCTTAACTGAAGGCACATTACTCCAAAACAGACAAAATCATTTATTTGTCATAGGTGTCTGGTTAAGGGTGATGTCTCTTGGGTCATCGGAAATGAATTTACTATTATTACACAATCTTTGGGTGCCTTAAAATCGCTTGTTTCACTTTAAAGCCAACTGCCATAATGGTTTACAATTTTGTTCAATTTTCTAAATATGACACAAGAGAGAACAACACATCAATTCTTTTCAACTCACCTTACTGGATACGTTAAATGCTGTGCAATAGTACTATTCCTTTGAGACAAAATGTGACTTAACAGCTCCGGAGTTCAGACTTAATATGACCCTTTAAGGATTAAGTTATATCATGAAATTCGTTTTGCTGCTATGACTTACATTTGAAGAAACACTTCTTTTCTGCCATGGATCCCCAGAGTTTGGTTGTATAAAAAAGGAACTAAACGCAACTCTAATGAAGTACGACCGAAATAAACAGATAGACCTGCCATGATGGCGTTTTTCCATTGCAATCATCTCTTTGCAGCATCTTCTTTCTTGATACACTGTACCTGATTCACTCGTTGATATTGCACTAGAATAAAAACACATAATTAAATGGCATGACGTTCTAATAACCGTAAGTATCTCACTTTTGATCACCCCTTAAAAATTTTCAAATTTAGATATTTCATACTATGTTTTTGTGTCCGATAACTCATGTGGCAACCGTCGCAAAAATTGGTATTGAAGCAATGTCATTCTGGGAAAACACTACATTCCTCTTGTACTAGCCAATGCTACTCCTCACAGATTATCCTATAATAGAAACTTCTCTACACTTGTGGATTATTCCAGCAAGTTCTCCACTATTCAAATGCTTTTCTAGAACTCTCCTCCTTATAAACTTTATTAACCACCCTTTATCACATTCCCACATGCTTAACTAATAAGTAAATTGGAAAAGGAATGTTAATTCTACACAATCTAAACATACTTTTCAAACTTTCTTTACGGCAACGGAAAAGCTGCTTTCTACCATTTGGAGCGCTGCAACACTCCAACTACAACTGCCATTTTATTAGCGTTTGATGGTCAAATGGTCTCTATGCACATTGGCGTACCAGAACATGCATACTTTTCCTAACATGAGTAAATGGCATGTACAGTACGAACTAACCTTTCATTAACATTGTTTGCCCCATGATTTAAATCTGTATCTGATGGTGGTCTGCGATGGAATACCACAGGGCCATCACATATCCTGCATCCTATATATTCTGCACTTCCATCTCCAGCCTGCTCATGTTCTCTGGTTTCGAATCCTTTGATGGTTTTCACTCCTGTGTTGATGGTGGAGGATTTCTTCTCATGCAAATTGGACATTATGTTTTAGTAGGTGATAGATACTTGTTGTTTTTCTCGATTTGAAAGGCCGTGGGAGGAATCAATTAAATTATAAAGTAGCAGAACATGAAAATCTGGTTTGTTTTGCAGAGTATAAACTTTCTGGCTGAGCCACTAACCATCACACAGTACTTCCAGAGTTTACAGGTATGAAAGGTATCACTCTCTATTGGACTTTCTTCTTGTTCTTCCATTTTTATTACATATATTTAAAAAACCATATTGCAAAGACAACTTCCATTATCCCCTGTCCCCCGGGGCAGATGGCAGTCTGGAACATGACCTCAGATGACCTTTGGACCTTGGTCATGACCGTTGACATCATCCACATAGAAGGACCCTATTGCACCTTCACCCCAATTTTGTAGCCAATGGAAATTGATCAGAAGCCCATATTTATTGTTGACCTATGAGTTGCAAAAAATATTGGGCGAGCCAACGTGTCAAGCCCAATCTTTAAAACTCATAGCGAGACCAATAAATATTGGGTGTAAATCATCCAATTTTATCATTATGTTTTGGAAATCCAATATTTGTTTTCCAGTCGTGGATCTTTCAAACATAATAATGGTTTAAATATAAATCGGACTTAACTTTTCTGAGACCTGAAAAACGAAAACCTAACCAAACTGGAAGCACTACATACACATACATATACACTGACCGTCAGATGACCTTTGACCTGGTCTATACCTTTGACATCATCCACAAATGAAACTTGCACCTTAAACCAGAAGTTTGTATAAAATTTGGATCGATTAAGCCCAAATTATTGGTCGAGCAATGAGTTGCAAAAATACTGGGCGAGACGCCTCCGATTCCAATATTTTAAAACTCATAGCGAGACAAGTAGATATTGGCTTAACTCATCCAATCGTTTATCATTATCATGTTTTGGAGCCAATATTTACCACGTGCACTCCTCACATACAGTGATAATGGTTAAATCAGACTTAAACTTTTCAAACAAGACTGAAAAACGAAAACTAAGGACCAAACTGGAACCACACATACACACAACATACCACATATGGACATGCACACTCTGGCAAATTCTCCTACTGCTTTCAGCCAGGGGAAATAATGCCTACTTAACACTGACAGAATGAGCTGAACGGATGTCTTTAAAATGGGTAACTCAATTACCGCTTCAACCCCACTTCACCTCAAATTGAGATTTGGTATTAGAAGAAATCTACTAATTTTTCTCATAACTCCACCAATTTCGGCTTAAGACATTTGCCTTGGGTATGAACACATTGCCACCAAATGTCATTGAGTGCACCAAGTCGGACGTGCAGAGCGGCATGTGATACATCTTGTGCGGCCATGGATTAGGATACTCCATTTATATTCTCTTGAGTCCAGTGGCTCTTGAAAAGGTTCTTGAGGTGACGTGCCTAACGAAACCATTTCAAGAGTCACCAAAGACTTGCCATAATAGGATGTTTAGTAGAAATTTCTGACAAATTGGCGCTATTGCCACTTGGACCTTGTTGGCATTCCAAACAAAACCTTTATGGCACATTTTCAACAAATGAAACTCTGGTGGGTCAGCCAATCAGTCTCCATCGCACTCCCCATCCCCTTCTCATCTCTCTCCTCTCACATCCCCTTCTCTCTCCCCTCCCTATCCCCTTCATTCCCCGCCCCCTTCATTCCCCCTCTCTCCCGCCTCCCAGGCTCCTCTTCCCTCCTCCCTACTCCCCTTTCCTCTCTCTCCTCCTCTCTCTCCCACACACACCCAAACTTACTTGTGCTGTTGCTCATTGTGTGCAATAGTTTCTGCACTTTGATATACCGTCTGGGCGTTTTCTGGGCTTCAACAACACACAGAATAGATAAAAACGTGACAATATTATTCAAAATTGTTTCGCTGCCATTGCAAGGTACTAGACTTACATAGTGACAATCCTGCATATTAAAGAGGCATTTGGGAGATTCCACAAGCCGTGTCCCCACTCCCGACTACCTAAAAAAATCAAACCATAATTAGGAGCCTTGTTCCCTCTGACTGTGATGGGAAGGTGTTTTCAGAAACTGGGCATTTTTCTGTGGCTGATGGTGTTGCCACAATGAGATTGCCTTCCTTCAATGAGTTGGTCATCTTGTACAGTTTTGTATGCTCCCTCATCCCTGTTCCCCGAGAATCAGAAAACCCGATTCCATATGAAGTTTTTACTTATGGCCTGATGAATTTATTTGAAGATTTACCCGATGTCCTCTTGATAGGAAACTCCATGCAATTTTTATACAAAGTGGGAATGTACCAAATAGAACTTGTCCCATGATATTAACCAAATGGAGATTAAACGCAACTGTGAATTGGGTTAAACACCTATTCCAAAAGTGGTACTGAACCACATGAGATTTGCCTTTAGACTAAATGGATATTGGACCAAATGGATGATTGGACCAAATGAACAGGACCAAATGGGAATTGGACCAATTATGGGAATTGGACCAATTGGGAATCTGAACCAAATGGGAAATTCGTGACCCAATTGGTGGACCAATGGGAATCGGACCAAATGGGAATCGACAATGGGAATTGGACCAAATGGAAGTTTGGCCCAATGGGAACCTCTGGACCAAATGGGAATTGGACCAAAACGGGAATTGGACCAAATTGGAATTGGAACCAAATGAAATTGGACAAATGGAAATTGATGAACTGGGAATCGTACCACATTGAATCGGACCAAATGGAAGCGGAACCAAATGGGAATCAGCCCAAATGGGAAGCACAAATGGAAGTTGGACCAAATGGGAATGGAACCAAATGGAAATTGGACCAAATGGAATTGGACCAAATGGAATTGACCAAATTGGAATTGGACCAATTGGGAATTGGGGACCAAATTGAATAGGACCAAATGGACATTGGACCAAGTGGGACTAGACAAAATGGCAATTGATCACATGGGAAACAGACCAATGAAATTGGACCATGGAAATTGGAGCAAATGTGAAGTGGGAACCAACGGGATCAAACAATGGGAATCAGTACCATGAAAATTAAACGCAAGTGGATTGGACCAGTTGGATTGGAACCAATGTGATTTATTACATTCCTATTGGAAGAAGTCAACTCGACCAATGAGATGTTGCCTATGTGCATACTCTACTAAAAGAATTTCAACTGTCTGTTAAACAAACCAATATCAAAGTCTGAAAAAATAAACTGTCCAATATAACGGTCGACACTCACTTTTGCTTTTCTTTTCTCAGATTTGTTCTCATTTACATTTTCTAATGCAGCTTGGTTTCTCCTTCATGACTTGAAGTTTCTGCCTTGAAGTCCAGTAAATTCCCCTTCCACATCTTCAGTTCTCATTTTGAGACTTTCAGATTTAGCTTGGTCAGTTAACTTTGTTTTCTTTGTTTTCCCTGTTGATGGAGTTCACATTGAAGATATCCAGTCAGCTTTCTGGCACCCCCACCCGCATTTGGTGGATAAGGCGTGCTTCCATATGATTACAAATTCAATAAATTAATGAAACAAAACAACCCTAATTTGAAAAAGGCCGCAAAAATTAATGTATTTCTGTTTAAATGCATGTAGAGTACACAAACAATGGATATTATTTTACCATCAAATTTTGGCAATAAAAAAATAAAGCAGGACGAGACTATTCAGGTTAGTATAAAACACTATTTTTAGTTACTGTGGCAGATTTATCAGTTGTAGCAGCACAATGATGGTCTTTTTTATATTTACGAGCACATTTGAAGTTTTGGAAGAGCTCTAGCAAATTTGATTTTTCCACTTACGTGATGTGGCAAGTTTTCCTCTTCCTCCATGACTGTAACACATCTCAACGGCATAAACTTCTTGTTCTCGGCAACATTGCAACTTTCTCTTCAGCTTCTTCAGTCTTTTTCTAGTGGCACTTATCCCAGCTCCCTTTACTTTCATTGTTGGTGTCCTTTGCCTTGTGTTTTTGAACAATTAATCACATCTGTGTGGATGACATTGGTCCTCTCTTGTGGGCACACGGCCTTGATAGGGCTTTGATGACAATTGCAAACTTGATTGATCGTGCTTCGTGTGATATTGGGATGATCTCAGTGGAATACACACTTTTTTGTCCATAAATTGTGCTATAAACTCTGCATTTGCAACAATGGCTATTCTGGATGAATACCATACCCCCTTATGGAAGATACATTGGAATGATTATGCCGTTCCCATTTAGGTATTGAATTCATCAGGAACAGCCATGGAATAGCAATGGTCCGGCCCATATTGTCATATGCAGGGCATGTGACTGCCATGTACTGATCTTACCTGTTCCATGTCTATTCCAATGAATCAAACTCAATTATACTCACACTCATACGCAGTTGCCTTCTATAGGGATGTGTGGACTTCATTTTAATAGTCCCAACTCAATGTGGTGTATAACAAATTACTTGGCATAGGTCCTTTTAGTTGCTTACTCTGAGGAACGGACATTACATTCACACCAAAAAAGCTTTTTTTAAACTAGTGCATTCCCCATATATGACCTTTGACTGTGTGTGACCTTTGACCATATGTGTGACCTTTGACCCAGATTTTAGATTTGTTCTGTGCCCATTTCAGAGGTCCTTTTGACATAAATTTGATGTCATTGGGCTTTGTACAAAATTGACCTCTATAGACCTTTGTTTGGGACACTCTACAACCTGATAACAAATGTCAAAGACTGTCCTCCCCTACCTTAATGCTAAATATCATCCTCATAGCAAAGCGATGACAATGCATAGCCGGACAGACTGCCACAATAGAGCATTTCTATGCAAATTTGATTAAAATGACCTTAGATGACCTTTGAAACCTTTGGGTCATTCGAAACACTGAAACAATGTCCATACTGTCCCCCTACACCTTCATGCAATATCAGACCCATATGTCAAGTATAGCAGAATCATAGCCAGACAGAAGATATGCCTTTTTAGTGTATAGGTCTTATGAATAATGTAATCATCTCAGTTTTCACAAAAACAATTTCATATTTGTATTTTAAGCAATTCATATTCCATTATACAGATTTTTTTTTCTATATGTAACGCCTCCATCACTGTACATTGACTTCCCATAGGTCAAACCATTTTACATTTATCCACTACTACCTGGATTCTTCTTTTAGCAAGCATACCGGATCTCCATCATTAGATGTGCGTGTACGTTTCCTTCCCCTGACTACTCATCGTAGATTAACATGGGTTTGCTTGTTAAGGGTTTGCACATCCAGAAGTAGCTGGTTGACTATGTTTAGAGACTGCCCTATAGGTCTGGTCACATTGGTACTGTACTATCATGTCAGTACACAGAGTACCTATAACCACAGAGAAAAATCAAATGTAATGATCCCAATCGCCACACCAGTATTGCGAGTGTGAGGGTGACCCGGCCAATCCAGTAATCAGGGACCAAACTGGATTTAAAAACTTATAGTTTAACTAATACAAAAATTTTAGTACTTAAAAGAAATACATAGTTTCTCCAGAACAGTTTCATCTGCCATTGCCAGTTTGCAAATGCAGATGTAAAAGTAAACCAGTGACCTCTGCATGACCTTTGACCCTGGGTGACTTACTTTTATTTTTATGTTTGATATGTTGGTCTGATATAGATTTTTTTCAAGCTGAATCATCAAATTTTAAAAATGAGCAAATAAAGGCAAACATACAAATTATAACAAAAAATTCAAATAATATTAGGGTCAGATGGTATCATTCAACATGTTCATCCTATTACCATGTATGAAGTTAATCAGTCAATGGTACATGAGTCCGTAATTAGAGGGTTAACAGCATTTTACCACAACACACAGCACCACACATAAGGATTAAAGGGGATGACCCGATTAAATATATAAGTTTTCATCTGATAGAATGGCCTTCCACCCCAAAACCCCCTCTGTAAAATTTTCAGCTGATATTTCAACCCGTTTTGATGTGAGAGCTAAATGGTGATTTTGTAATCCCCATATAGCGAGGCGGCATTCGAACATACGGCATCTTGATAAAAGCATTAAATTTGCACGGTTAGAAGAAAGTAGTAAGAACAATCAAGAATCATGAGCCAGATCCAATTTGCATCCCGTCTACCATTTTCCAAGATGCTTGGCCAAAATAACCATTTTAGGTAATTTTGCTAATATTTCAACACCTGCCTTTTAACTTCATGTCTATACTAGGCATAAAAAATTATGCAAATGCGTGTTACAATTTTTGTTCAATCACAGGCCATGTAATATGTGTCCCTGTCGACCATTTCCAAGATGGCCGCCAAAATGACCATTTAGGTATATTTTGCTATATATCAACATCTGTCTTGTTACTTAAATTTTTATACTAGGCATAAAAATGCTAAATGCATGTTACAATGTTTGTCCAATCACTAGGCCATTGCAATTGTGTACCTTCGTACTTTTTTCCAAAATGGCGCCGAAATGCCAGTTTAGAATATTTTTTCTATTTGCAACACCCATCTTTTACTACTCTCTAAACTAAGGGAGGACTAAGTACAAGAAAGGCGAACATAAAAACCTGCTAGATATATGCTACATTGATCGTCTAATAATTTATTGAGGTTACAATGTCTTTCATTGATATTAAAGCGTGTTTACTTCTTTTGAATAAGACTTTGTTTGCCACTTTTTTGCAATTGTAATTGCAAAATTTGATGATAAACATCATAAACATCATACATTGTGGTCGCACAAAGCGCTTAAAGTGATTAATCCAAACGAAGTTACCCAAACAAAAATTCGCTATGGCTATCCCACTGATATTGCCTGGAATCTACAGACTCATGGAATTGTTTCTTAACAAATTAAGGAATCTCATGTTTAATGGATACCAGTAACGTAAAGCATCTCGACTATTTGCCGAACGTAGTTGACGTTAAGACATTATCACTATTGTGTAAACTATAATAGTAATATCACTTGAGACAAGTCAGGATAATTTATGTACATCGGGATCAGACCCAAGTAATGAGAAAACATAGCCTACTTTATCCGGAAGGGGGGGCACTCCCCTCTTGGAGGGGACGCGCATTAAGGCTGGTTAAAACCCCCATTTTCAGTATCGCTGTCACCCAAAAGCAGAAAATTTTTAAGATTTCACTCAGTCCCCCTATTTTGGGTGAAATTTTTTGCAAATTTTCTAAAGACCTTTGGTGAAACTTTTTTTGCATATTTGTCCCCGAAAAGCCCTTATTTTGGGGCATTTTTGGGCTGTCTCTCACCCAAATACCCCTATATTTTGAGTTCCTGTCCCTGGGTTTTTTGAAGCCAGACTTGCACCCATATCCAATCATTAATGTGATTCCTCCCCCCTCCCTCCCCCCCCCCCCCCCCCCCCGGACTTTATTCCCTGGCACGTTGCTTATTATTTATTAAGTGCGTGGAACCTTAGGAGTTGTCCATGCTTTATTGGGGTCGGGTGTTATTGTATGAGCTGCCAAGTATCGAAAAAATCGTCCCAGTTTCCAATGCTGTCACAGTTAAGTTCTGGATCTCTATAGAGATTGTACTCTGCTATTAGATGTCTACAGTCTGACTAGTATTTTGCTAATATGGTTAGGATGTGGGCAGCATGGACGCACAATGCAACATCATCGGCTATCCGCCTCTTTGTGAGCGCATGGGAAGAGGGAGACGGTATCCTCTAATAGGCATTTGCTCATAACATAGTGATAAACAAGTAATCTGTTGTTTGTCTTGTTGTTTTCAAACGATTTTAGATCTAGGAGCACTTCCCTGTAAACAAAAGGCAGGGATCTGCCTCGTGATTTTTGAGAAAAGGGGCCAAAAAATGGCATTTAGGGATTTACGGGATATACCGGGTGTATATATATCCATACCAGATCTACCCATGCGATCTTAGAAAGTATGGAATATAAATGTCTTAGCAAGCCAAACCGACCTTAGCATCTAGACAATGAGTGATCCTTAAGGAACTAGAGCAGTTGTTCCGGGAGCTCAGATTGTGCCTCGTGGAATTCTTTCAAGGTTTTCCATGTCGATTCTGAACCAATTATTCGTATGTAAATGTTACAACAGGGAAATATACATTCCATTTATGTAACCATCTCAAAGATATATAACAGAGGCCAGAGTGCTGATTCCCCATAGTCCCTGTGGGCATTGCACAAGGTCTATCATTGCTTGCACCCAGCACGACGCTGTGTAAACCAATCTCCAAGGTCTTATGAGCTGTTATCTCAATATGGGGCCCTCCATGATAACAAATTGTCTTTCCATATTTTTTTCTGGCCATTTCCACTGGATTTGCTTTTGCTACTACATAAGTGGCTGATCAAAAGGGGGTGGTTGTGACAATTAGCGACCTGGGTCACTCGTGACCCTGATGAATTCAGCAGCACTGTACGGAATAAACGCAGAATTATGAAGTTTATTCCGTACAAGTCTGAAGAATTCACAGGGTCACTAGTAACCCAGGGTCGCTAATTGTCACAACCCGATCAAAGGCGAATTCTGATGTTTGTTCTGGATTCAAATGTTCAACTCTATTCAAGATCAATCCACGGAGTGCTTCGCATTGCACTGTTTGAGAACTTAACATCAATTGTTGTGGATTATGATACAAAACATGTTCTTTGAGTCACAATCAGTCTTGCCGTACGTGGCACAAATATATGATAATCACATGATAATGCAGTTTATTGTTACATGTATATATGCATCGTTGGAAAGTAAGGCATTCTATCTGAAAAGCCTATTGTCAAAGACAACGTCCTGGGGGCAAGACATTTTTGAAATTAAGAAAATGTGGAAAATTTGTTTGATATTTTAGACAAACTGATGTGTATAGGATATTTAAGAAATAAAAGGCCATGCGTTTTAAACTGTCGACTTTGACTTCAACATTAAATTTGGACAGATCCCTATTTGTGTCGTCAACTCAACGTATCATCTAACAAAGTATACATTTTAAAAGCTGAGGACATAAGAAGCTCACTCTACTAGCATTTCTAATGTACAGGGTGACCTGAAGATATACAAGTGAAACACAATTTCTTAAATTCCAATCTTTAAATCTCAAGAAGAAAAATGTTTGTCAATTGAACTTCAATTACAGATCATTTTATTGGACTTATAGGAACAGTGATGTAAAAACTATTCAATGATGTATAAAAAATGTAATTCACAGTTGTTTGGTAACCTTCTACTACAGGGGTTGATCCAAATTGGTCAACAAAAGTTCCAGATAATTTCGCCAACACGTTTTAACCATACCTTCAAAAAAACAAAAAAAAAACTAAACTTCATATTTGAATTCCTCTTCAAACGTCCTTCCAGAAAATAAATCCTTTTTAGTAGTATAAGAAAAATATAGTACTTCCCAGGTTTACATTGCTCGACAATTGAGAACGTGTTGCTGCTTTACATGGAAAAATGTTTTATGTCACTGTCAATATTCAATACTCTTTCGTGAGGGCATCGATATAATGTGTTTTTTCAATAAGTGTTAGAAAGATGATAGCTTTCTTTTTTATACCAAAATATAAAATCCACCCGTTTGTGACCAAAGTTGTGAAACATTGTGTAAAAGGAGATTGCAAAACGTCTCACATAGATTTTGTACAGGGGATGTCGCTGCCGCTCAACCCTCTTCTTTGGCTGAATAGATTTTTGTCATAATCTGTGGCATTAAGATAATCATAACAAATGTATGGTCAGCAAACCTTTTTCAGATTTGAAATGAGATCAAAATCACTCATTATATTCTGCTAATTACAAAGATTTATAACAAAGAAAACAAAGTTTTTGTAGTGAAAATTGTGACGCCTCCACACTTTTTAGGTGTTGTTGAGTTCATAACGCATAGCCACCAGTATAGGTTGCATTTAAAAAAATAACTGTACAGGGCTAAAACATGCAGTATGTTTAATTCTTGGTAATATCTGGGACGCGGTAATAGCAATAAAAATATTAGTTGAAAGTCAGTTTTACAGGATCTGTATGTAATATCTTTAAATAACCAAAAATGTGACAGTGGCGGCCATTTTGAAAGATGAATGTTGGATTTAAAACTTATCCCTTACTCCAGAACTGTTGTCAATAAAAATTGCCCATCTTAATATGTTCAGACCATTAAAAAACATTAGCATAATGTCACCAGTATTTTAAAAGCGTATGCATTGTGATAAACAATAAAAAAATCAACTTTTGGCGGCATTTGAAAAATGGCTGCAAAAACCCGTCAGGGGTGGTAAAAAATTGACTAGGGGTCTTATGATTCAATATTTAAAGCAATTATACTCTACTTATATGCAAAATCCCTTGCTTTTATCACCAAATGCACGAGTGTTACGTATTATTTTAGTTATGCCGCCTCGCTAATAGGTACTGTGTAAAATTAATATTGGTAGACCAAAATGGGTCACATTGCGCTCATAACATCCAAAAACCAAAGATACTTTAGTCCTCAGATTTCACAGAAAAAAATAGAGCTTTCTTCAGATACCAAAGTTTTTAACACTTTCAGTAAAATCTGGGGTCTGGGGCTCAGGCTATTAGCGATTGGACCATGGCCCAAGCGGCACTGGCATACATGTATTTTTCAACAAAATATGAAAATTCCTTCAAAGCTCTCAAATGTTCTCAAATTCCCCATCTCATTTTTGCTCAGACACCATAGCTCGCTCCCATATAGCTATCACGGTCTCACACCAACTCTTACTATACATTCCTTCATTTCGACGGATATCCTTTGTCCCTTGTAACAGTCCCCCACCTTCCCTAAACTTCCCCCACCTACCCTTCATCTAGCTGTCACAGCTGCGTCACATCCCCAACCACCCCCACTAACCCTGTTACCCAGGTACATAAAACAATCCTTCACCGAATTCCACTCATCCCACAACTTTTCCACCTGTTCACATCCCTCTAGCTATTCTTGCACCTTCCACACACAAAATATCTTGCCAAACTTGGGTCACTTCTTCATCTTGACACATCTCACCAACCATTTCACACATTTCTCACACCACACTGAATTTGCTTGTACCATCTTCCCAAGGTTTACCTTCAGACCCTAACTTTAAAAGCTTTCTTCCATTTCCATAATTTCCTCAATCCCTTCAAGGTCTTCACTCATCAAAACCAGTCATCGCAGACACATCTCGCTCATCAAACCTCTCTTTTACACTCTTCATGACTATCAATCACAATTGGAATATCAATGGCGAAAGTACAGAACTTGATGAACACCCACCTTCACCGAACTCCTCAGACATATCAGACCCCACTCTAACTCCTTTGCTCCTTCATACAAACTCATCACATCACGCTTATCCATCGCTTCTGGTATAGACCTCTCTCCTCATCGCCAACTTTTGGTACTCTATCAAATGCATTCTCCAAGTCCACACAAAACACTCTATACAAGTTTCTTTTCTTCCCTTTTAGCTCCGATATTCCTCTTGCAACCCCCAAACCTCCTCAAATCAAACCTACATCTATTGGGGGGTCCCTCTGGCATAAAACCAATTTGCATCTCATCCACTTCCACTATCTTTCAAATCCTATTTTCTAGCAATCCTCTACAACAATTTTTCATTGCAGCTCCAACAACTTTCATGCCCCTATACGAACCACAGCTCATTGCATCCACTTTCCATTTAGAAAATCGTCTGCCTGAATAAAATCACTCCAGAATGATTATAAAATTGTTCTGTTTACCACTAACACTTGACTAAGGGTGCTGATTTGGGCTTAATCATTTCCAGGTGAGGACTAAAAGCTTTGCACCCTGCAAAAATATAAATTTTTTAAAATCTAGAGGGCACACTATTTCCCATTGGTGCCAGTCTCCCTTAAAAGACATACCATAAACTATTGTCTTCATTTTTGAATACTACTTGTTAAATTTCATTTTTTTTAAAATTGTGGGGGGGGGGAAACGCTAATTATTGTTTTGAGTTTGTTTGATGGTCCATGGTCCGATCGCTACAGCCTCGTCTCTAGAACCCCCTCCCCCGATTTGCCGGAAGTATTAAAATTTTGGTATCTAAGAAAGCCACTATTTGTCTCATTACCAGCGGTAAAATCTTAGGGCTAGAGGAGTTTGTTTTTTTTTTGGATGTATGAGTGAAAATATTTGGCCCCATTTTTGGTCATCACATTATTTTACACAGTAACCCATACTTTATGTGGATTCAAAATCATGTTTTTGAGCTTTCACACATCAAAACAGTGTTGAAATATCGGCTTGAAATTTTACAGATGTGGGTTTTGGGTGAAGGCCATTCGATCAAGATGAACAACTGCCAATAATACGTAAAATCGAGTCATCCTCCTTTTATGGCTTCTGTCCCTTACCATGAGGTGAAGAAAGCTAGTTGGTGTAGCCTTGACAAAGGACGGAGAGTTGCACAGAAGTGCATCATCACCTATCGCCTATCTGAATAAAAAATCAAAGTTTCCTACACACTTTAGTACCTGTACATTGATATTTTCTTTGGAACATTGTATCACAGCTCTTTACTATTCAAACTAGAATAAACCATAGTTTTAACAGGGACAACGTTTTGTTCCCCCCAATTTTGTTATTTGAAATTTTTCTATTCACTAACCTACAACAATCCTGTGCAGACTATATGAAATCATTGTGGGCAAACATGAGTTTTACATAGAGCTCCAGGAACATTGGAATTGGTATAACATACCAATCACAGACTCTCATTGTGGGCAATCATGAGTTATTCATAACATCTCTAGGGAGATTGGCCAAGTGCACTATAACCTATCACAGATCTCTGTATACCCACCAAGGCAGGGGGTGATAGCCCCTTGTGATGCCCCCTACTTATAGCGGTTGTCAAATTGTGCTTGTTGCCTTAAAATCCTTTTTAAAAATAAAGACAATTTGCATAGTGTCAAGCAGTAAAGGTATCTTTTCTAATTTTAATTTCATCTTCCATTAATCTTTGCCCCAACCATAAACCATACCTCTAACCCTAATTCCCGGGGAGGGGTGGGTGGCACTCAACTTTTTTAAGGTGGGGATGTGGTGGGCCCCCCCGTTTCTGACCTTGGGGGCTTGTGAACTGAATTTGTCTCCGAAAGTAGGGGCTTGGAACTAGAAAATTTTGAGAAATTTGAAGAGTTAGGAGCTGAAATTGCTAAAATTTAGCTTTTTGGGGCAAAATTTTCCCAAAAGGGGACCCTTAAGAACTTAATTAATCCTTCACATGTGGGTCTTGTGAACTGCTGGAGTGACGCGAAATGGGGGTCTTAGGGCCACACATACCCGTAACCACTTCCCAATGTCATTGCCCCCCGGGCCCCAATCAAGGGGTGGATTCAATTTTTTTTTCTGTACTGGCCCGTTGGGCCCTGAACTGGAAACCTCATGGCCCTTCAGTGAACTCACTGGCCCAACAAATTTTCCTGCGATGGTCATGAATTTCTTGCTAACGCCAAACTTTGATAATTTGGCCCTAAATGTTAAAAATACAATGGCCTATATTTGAGCCCACAGTCTTGAGGAGCACTCAACTTGATTCGGGTGTGTGCGCAAGCGCAAACTTGGGGTTGAGAACTGATTTTTTTAAATATTTGGTCCTTTCGGAACTGATTTGTTTTCAATATATGGACTTGGGAACTGTATTTTTGTGAAATTAGAGGTGTGGAGTTGTGAACTGGCAAAATTTCCCCTTGAGGCTAAATTCTCTGAGTTTGTTGACAAAGTAGCCTGGGAGTCTAAAGAAATGCAAAAGAGCCGAACTGGGAGCCTTGAACGACGCACATACCCATACCGCCATTTCAGATCAGTGCCCCGAACCCCTCCTCCCCCCCAGGGCCTCAGTATCCGTGTCTATTTTGTCTAACGTTTTTGCATTTACATTATACTCAAATTTTTCCATCACCTACATTTGTAGTTTTGTACACAGTACAAAATTATAATTGATAAATAAATGTGGAAAAAATTACTCATGTTCTACAAAACATAACTATTTACTCAGTCTTCAGTTGTCACTTTGGGAGATAGCTGGAGATAACCTCGGGTCCGTTTCTTTTCATACTCGCTCTTTTGAATCTTTTTATTACTAGGAACGTCTTTCTAATCGGGTTTCTTGTAGGGCCTAGTCCACTGCAATGGGTATGAAATGCTTCACTTCTGCTGAATTCTGCAGTTTTAAAATGCCGGAAACAGGTGATATGTGCGCTGTTATAAATTATGTCGTTAATTGTAAGATCATACTTTTTGGAACAGCACTCAGCAACATAGCATGGACCTATGGCCCTCGCTCCATTACTAAAACGCAATGATTGACAGAGGACAACACGCCCCGTTGAGAAGTGTGCCATTGGGAGTCGGCACTGAATTAGTGACTGGACTGATGATCTTTGAAAAAGCGAAAATGCATATGATGAAAAAATCCTAAGAATCATCGGCATTTTGTAGTTTAATAATTCACATGGGGTGTAAAGCTGAATTTATTACAGACCTACCAAACCTACTTTCTGAAAATTCAAACTGGCCCGACTGGCCAGCTCAGCTGAATTCTTACTGGCCAAAATGAATTTCATGGCCCGCGGGCCAGCAGGCAGTGATAACGAGCCTGGCCCGAAGTACTCTTAATCCTAACTGTATAGAACAAACCTGATTCAAACGAAGAAATCCTAGCAAAATGTATGTTCGTTCTCAAAAAGCAAGCAAAAAGAAACACAAAACTTCACTTTTGTTTCTCTTTTGCTTTTTTCTCACTTCCTCTTTACCAATACGGTTTACTTACCTACTGGCTTGTACTGCCCCAGATTGGCTTATGAAAAGTTATGGGGCTCCAACTTAATTGGTTACTTTGAAGCAAGTTTTTTTTCAGAATGATTCTACAAATTTGTAAAATATTAAGTTCATTTTAGAATTTGAATTTTTTGGAATCCATTTTCTTACCCAAATTATACTTAAACAGTCAGTCCTGAGGTCACAGTGACACAATTGATAACC
The DNA here is from genome assembly GCA_023653785.1 of Ophioderma brevispina. Lineage (NCBI taxonomy): Eukaryota > Metazoa > Echinodermata > Ophiuroidea > Amphilepidida > Ophiodermatidae > Ophioderma > Ophioderma brevispina. The sequence continues at coordinate 41,834 of JAMKCH010084829.1, forward strand.
GTAGAAATTGTTGTACGAGGTCAGAAGGCATGGATTTGCACAAACACAAAAGACACGCGTCCTTGTTCTTTGTTTGATTCCCCACACAGAAAACGGTGCAAATCAGTGATGTTTTTCGCCATGTTAAAGTATAGGGGAATTCATGTTCAAACTGGCAATCTATGAACTAACCGTGGTCTTCGCTTTCTCTAAACAGATACAGCTTCACGTGCACAGACTTTTTTACAGATAAGATGTCCCTTTATGATTTGGTCAACTTTAAAATGATGTGGGGCTCCTGAATTTGTCAAGACCACGCATTATTTAAACACGATTTTTTTCACTTTTCATCCTTGTTTTTCAACCCCAAAATATCATTATAATGATAATTATACCATCTGATGTATGAAGTAGACTTTTAGAAACATTTCTGCAATATTTGTAAAATGAAACAACGTATTTACGAGCCCCCAAAACGAAGTTGTTTAAAACGTTTTCTACCAACTGGAGAGGTCAGCGCTGCGACATTGTTTTCATGTGAAAAAGAAAATAAAGCATGCCAGCGTGACCTGCTGTCTCACTGTAAAAGGTTAAATTTTACCTGAAAGATTAAATTGCTCCCAGTTCTCACCCACTGTTTTTTTTAATCGACACAAACATGAACATTTTGATCTTGTCAAAACACCTTGGCTGGTATTCTGAAAGGAAGTCTAACTTTACACCTGGGGTTTAAACCAGGGTTAGTCCTACATGAGTGGACCTTTTTTCCTTTCAAAATACTGTGAAATTTAAATGTAATGGGTAAGAAAATTCCTCATGGATGGTCCGTTCCGGCCCATCCATGAGGAATTTTCTCACGCGTTACAGCACATTTTTAGAGTATGTTGGAAGGAAAAAAGGTCCACTCATGTAGGACTAACCTAAGTTAAACCCAGGTCTAAGTTAGACTTCCTTTCAGAATACCATGCAGCCATTATGTTTGTGATTACCTGCTGAGTAATCTTTTCCAGTTGGGTGTTTTCAACTGGCCTGCTGTATTGCCAGGCAAGAAGTGACCTGTGTTGGATGTCCCAGATTCTCTGCAAATCCATGTACCTCGAGGTGCCTGCAAGACCAATCGGGGTGCGGCAATTCACATACCTGATTAGTGATTTACAACTAGTTAGGGACCAAATCAATACTCAACCGGCGGGCATTTTCCGGTTCTGCCCGGATCCAGGCGGTTCATTTAATCCGCTCAATCTTCTGAATCCTTCAATCCGATTAAGTAATTCAGCAAACTCAATTAATTAATTGACCCGCGCGGAACCGGGCAGAATTGGAAAACACCCGCCAGTTGAGTATAATTGAATTCGTCCCTTAGGGGATGAAGTTGTAGCCTTGTCAATCCAAAAATATATGCTATTGTCCTGGATGATTAAGTTAATGACATCTATCACATACTAGGTTATCCATTAGAGTTTCGTTTGTTTTAACTAATTAAAAATTGAATAGCCTGAAATGCTTGTGTTTAGTGTCTGTTGGCTATCATCAATTTTGTAATCGAAGTAACTGCAAAAAATTGATATAGATACGGGTTCTACTTTCAGACTCTTGGAGGTACGTCCCTACCCAAGCCAAACTTGAGAACCCCCCTCGGATCATATACTTTTCCATAAGGTGACACCCTGACACAATTTTGGCACCTTACAGAATAAACAACATTGCTCCCTTGTAAAAGTTTGTAAAATGTTTTTGTTATTTTTGTTTGTTTCCCTTCAACGTTTATATACACCAACCAGGAACCACGATAAAAGTTGTTTAAAAAAGTTGGAATTGGTTTACAAACCTGCTGCCAACCGATTAAGAGAACATTCTTTCCGTTCTTGGTTTGCCTGCTGAGTTTCTGCAAATCGCAATCGAAAAATAACATGAAATTACAATAAATCACTGAAATCGTCATCTACTTAAAGTTTACAGCATGTGCCGCCTTGCGGCAAGTTATTAACTGGAGCAAAAACCAGTTTTTTGCACAAAACTAGTGCATTTTCCCCCCTGTGTGTGACCTATGACCTAGGTGGTGTGACCTTTGACCTCAGATTTGTTCTGTGCCTCAGGTCAGCAGTCTTTTCATTCAACCAAATTGTGGTCATAGGGCTTTTCTATTCAAATGGACCCTCTAGATTACCGGGAACTTTTGAGTCACTCTGAAAACCCTGCAAACAAAGGTGGAGACTAGACTGCCCTCCCCTACCTTCATGCCAATTCACCCCATATGTCAAAGCATAAACGAAACGCATAGCCATACGACAGACCTCGCAGACGACAGACAGATCTCATTTTTTAGTAGTATAAAATATTGTTCTGCTGTAGACAGCCCATATCTTTAAGCCCCATATGAATAATTGTATGAAAAACATGTTACTAAAGTTTCATATTAAACATCAATGGAGATGTTTACCATGAAAATCAGCCAATTTATGTATTTACAGATCAAACGTCAAATATTTGGTAAAATATCACAAAAATATGGAATTGAATATAGTCATAACATGGTTTAAAAATGAGAACTACTTCTCAGATGCAATCATTTTTAGCTGTTTAAGCTCGATGTAGTAAAAATGAAAAAATTCCTGTTGCATTGTGTATAGGGCTGTTTAAAGGTGATGACCGCCCATTTAAAGTCTATAAAGTTTTCATCATTGATAGAATGACTGCGCCCCAAAACCCTCTGTTAAAGTTGCGCCGATTGAGTCGTCATAGGCAACCCGTTTTGATGTGTGAGCAAGAAACGTCATTCCCATAGAGTACTGTGCAAAATGAATATTTAGTCAACAACACTGGGGCACAGTGTTTGTTCATCAAACTTCCAAACCCAAACATGCCTGTTTAGCCCATAATATTCACGGGTAAATGAAAACAAAACTTTCCTTGAGATAACCACAATTTTGACCACTTCCAGTAAAATCTGGGGTTCTGGACGATGAAACTATTAGCGATCGGACCCTGGTCCTTTAAAAGCGGTTAGTGTTTTACTGACATTTTGTCTGTCTCCCACGAGCAACAGGAGTACACAAAATATACCCCCACCGTGCAGATATATCTGAAATCCTCAGACACAGCTATTGTAGTCCTTTGTTCTGGAGGGCAAATATGTTCTCGTTGACTGAATGAGGTCACTGTGATCTGCTTTATAGTGTAATGCAATGTGGTAATACAAAACACAGATATTGTACTGGTCTCACGAAACGAGGTAATTCGGAATTTCGCGCGAACTTTAAAAACTGGTCTACCTGAGGGCAGTTAATGGTGTAACGAGAGATTTCACATATCCGGGTGTCCAAAAAGTACTGACTTTTGCCCCTGATGTAAAGCGGTTTCAAATCAAAAGATCCCCATCTGAAAAGGATTAAGCTGAAAATGTCTTAACTGTTGGTAACAAAAACTAGTGAAAGTGGTGTTCCTAAGTTTCTCGTATAGTATCAACACCAG